>PVJA010011487.1:0-46504 GCA_004027025.1 Myocastor coypus
TTTTTTTTTTTTTTTTTTTTTGTCTTTTTGAGACAGGGTCTCGCTGTGCAGTTCAGGCTGGCCTTGAGCTCACTTTTGTAGCCCAGGCTGGTCTCGAACTCGCACCGGTCCTCCTGCCTCAGCCTCCCAAGTGCTGGGATTACAGGCATGCGCCACCACGCCCAGCTTTTATAACTTATAAATTAAGTATTTATGGAATTTTCCATTTAACATTTTCAGACCATGGTTGAGGTAAGCAAAACCTCATCAAAAAGGCAGCCCATGCATAAATGGGAACTATTATAAGCTTATTTAAAATGAATAGATAAGACCTCTCAGTTAAATAAAACTCATTTAACATCATTAGAATTAAATGCTTAACATATCTCCAAATAGAATGTTTAGAATGATTATAAGGTAGAAAACTAACACTCAAACACTAAATTGTCAGAACAAGAAGAACACTATCATCCGCACAATCAGCTGAAACTTCAGGTTTGTATTTGACTACATACAGCTATTTGCTGTCACCATCTCCATTGACTTTTACTACCCAGAAAAGGGATAACCAACTGTGATGACAGTATCTCTAAAGTTCACACCAACAGAAACTAGTAACCACCACTCAAAGAGGAATCAAAGTGTTGCTTGATCATATATCTAGAGATTCAGTCTGAAGTACACATCAAATAGCACAAGGCAAACAGTAACTTAGATTTCCTGCATATCAATTCATTCACCTCAGTACAAATCATCTTTTGTTAGCTATGTCAAAACTATACTCACATAAAAAAAAAAAAAAATGCCTCCTTACAAGCCATAAACCTAGGCAGTAAAACTGAAAGATACATGTGTCTAATACTATACACATGAAACATCAAGAAACATAATCTAAATGTGAAATTTTTTGTTTTTGTTTTTGTTTTTTGAGACAGAATCTCACTGCATAGCCAGGGCTGGCCTTGATCTTGCAGAAATTCTCCTGCCTCAGTCTACCAAGGACTGAGATTACAGGTGTGAGCCACAACAACAAAACATGAAATTTAAAGAGATAAATATTATAAAAGTTAAAGCAGAGCCGGGCGTGGTGGCGCACGCCTGTAATCCCAGCACTTGGGAGGCTGAGGCAGGAGATCAGTGCGAGTTTGAGACCAGCCTGGGCTACAAAAGTGAGCTCAAGGCCAGCCTCAACTACATAGTGAGACCCTGTCTCAAAAAAAAGACAAAAAAAAAAAAAAGTTAAAGCAGTAGATGTCTATCTATATAAAGATATTTATTTTAAGATCTTGTCATAGCTTTAGCTGCCATAACAAAATACTACACACTAAGTGGCTTCAACACAAATTTATTTTCTAAAATAACTCTGGAAAGAAATCCATGATACAGTTACCAACCGACTGAGTTTTCTGTTTTCAAATTATCACAGTTGGCAGACATTCACCTTTTGTCTGTGTCCTCTCACATATGGGACAAAAAAGAAAAAGTGAGCTCCTTTGTGTCTCTTCTAAGGATATTAAATGTACCAGATGAGTGTCGCAAACTTACAACCTCAGTTAACCCATAAGCACTTCTTTAAAGGCCCTACCTCTAAATACAGCCACATTTTGGATTATGGCTTCAAGAGAAGAATTCTAGAGAGACACACATTTCATCTATATCATTCTGCCTCTGGCTCTCCAAATTGCATAACCTTATAAGGTAAAATGCATTGATTTTGGCTCAAAAATCTGCCAAATCTTAACTCATTCCAGGCCAAATACTAAAATCTAAAGATTAGCCTTATCAAAATATCAAAATTGGTGATGAGTAAGTTATTCCTATTCATAATTACAATTCATCCTAAGGCAAAATTATTTTCCAGCAATGAACCACAAAAAACCAAATTTTACTTTTTCCAAACTACAACTGTGGGAGGCCAGCGAGATGGCTCAGTGGTTCAAATTGCCTGCTTAGGCAAGCCTAGGCAACCGCAGGGATCACGGTTCAATCCCTGACACCTCAAGCTGTGCCAGCTCCACCCTCAGGGCAGGCTGAGCTGGCCAAAAAAAAAGAAAAAAAAAAAAAACAACTGTGGGATGGGTAAAAGATCCCATTCTAAAAAAGCCGAAATAAGAAGGAAGGAAAAACAGGGCCCAAGCAAGTCTAAGATCTAATGAGGCTAATTCCATTAAATCTTAAAGGCTCAAGAATCTCAAGGCTCTTTGGCTCAATGGTCCGTCCTCCAAACTCCCAAGATGACATTACCACATGGCTCAGCTGGGCAGCCCCACCCCTACAGGCACTGGACTGTGATACACTAGCCCCCAGACATCAAACAGGCACCATTCTTTGTTCTTTTGTTTTGTTTTTAAATGTATTTTGTACAGGGCCTCACTACACAGCTCAGACTCACAGAAATCCTATTTTTTAGCCTCCTCAGTGCTGAGATTACAGGTGTGCACCACCACTCCTGATCTCAGTGTTGGGCCCAGCATGCCCAAGGTAGGGCCAGCATGGCATGTAGTACCAGAGATTGAACAGAGTCCCTGAACTTGCCAAGCAGGCTCCTACATCACTGAGCTATCTATCTGGCCCAGGCACCATTCTTTGAAACTGAGAAACCAACTTTTTTTCCCAGGCCTGAGCGGGAGTAGTAGTGTTGCCAATCTCCAAATCACCTTCAGGTTGTTTGCTCATCCTGAAGGATGACATGTATTCAGAACCACAGAGTTATTTTCTGATGCCTATGGTATCTCAAGTCTTCATGAAATATTCTCTGGTTCCTTTACTCTGTCTGCCCTGGCAGTGTCTCCACTAGAACAACCTCTTTTCCATTCCTAACTACTACAATGGGTGATCTGTAGTTCACATTTACACTAACCTGTTTATCAAATGGATATTCAGCCACACCCTTAGGTGTTCTCTTTAGAATAAGCTTTCTACTTTCTGCAATACACAGAGAATTTTCCAAACTTTCAATTTCTCTCTTATATTTTACTCTAACCAGTCAAAAGAAACCAGGCCACAGTTTTAACACTTTCATCAGAAATATGTCTGAGTTTAATTTTATCCTGAAATTAGAAACTCTACCTTCCACAAAACACCAGAATACAGTTCAACCAAGTTTATAACAAGGATGACTGTTTCTCCAGTTTCCAATAACCACTTATCTCCTGCTGAAACCACACCAAAATGGCCTTTGATACGCATATTTGCACCAATATTCATGATGGTACATATCTCTAAGACAGTAAGAAGCTTCCTTTCTAGTTCTCATCTTCTCTTCCTCAGCTGTCACCAGAATCATCCTTAACATTCATATTTTTGACAATAATTCCTCATAGCAATGTATGCTTATTTTATCAAGTACCTCAAAATGCCTGACACCTCCGCCAAAGCCTCTTAAACATTTTTAGGTATTTATATGTCGGCATGATGCCTTTAGAACCAAAATCCACCCTAGCTCCAGCTGCCATAACTAATAACCATAATAACCATAGACTGTGTAACTTACAAAGAACGGAAATTAATTTTATGGGTTGGAAGTCAGAAGTCTAAGATCAAGATGCCTGCCAATTTGATTTCTGGTGAAAACTCTTTCTAGCTTATAGATGGCTTCTCTCTCATTCTGTCCCTGTGTGACCAGGGACAGAGACAATAAGTAACAGTGAGAGTGTGATACACTCATATCATTTGGTGTCCCTTCTTACAAGGACATTCATTTCCTCAGATTAGGCTAAATATTTATTACCTCAATTAACCTTAATTTCTTCCTGGAGGCCCCATCTTCAATTATAGCCACACTGAATGAATTTAGGGACAAAAGGAAGGGCCACATTTAGTGGATAGCAAATACTATAAACTTGTTCTAAAATTGGCAAATGCTCAGAATCCTACATTAGGATGCCTATGTTGAGTTTTCAGGGTAAGTAAATGTGCTTACACTAGTGTCGGCAACAGGCTGGGGTGTCGGCAGCTGTACCACATATCTCCAAATATGAGCAGTCTGATCACCAGAGGCTGAAGAGAGAAATTGGGGGAAAATTACCCAACATACAAACCATGCATAAAATGTTCTGTTATGCTCTACTAAGCAATATCAGATTTTTTTTTCTCTAACAGTGATCATTGAGTAAAATGAACATTATTTAGCCATTTCAGAGACCATATACTGCTATTAAGAACAGAGTAAATGTCCAAAATTAGAATTATGATTTCTTAAGAGATTTTTCTCCTTTCATTTTGAGGTAGAAAGGTGTAAAGATTCAAAAAAAAAAAAAAAAATGCATTTAAGATCAATTCTATTGCACTATATACCTTGTCACTATAAAAGATTAGAAGGTATTTCAGAAAATATTCATTTTCATCTATTCATCTATTCATCAACAGAACTTTATAATTTTCTAGGCACAGATTTTTACTACTGTTTGTGCTACTTCCCTATTCCTCCCTACACCAGCCAAAGCTTACGAAGAAATGCTTTGATTTAGGAATGCAAAGACAAAAGAAATCACTACACAGTACTTAGTGAAGAGGCCTTTAGACACACCAAAACAATCAAGCCTCACCCTCACAGAAACAATCTAGCTTCTGCCTTTTCTTCACTGCTGCAGAGCTCCCCTGTAGAAGGTACTAAGGTGTTAAGTGTAAGTCTATTTATTAATGGCAGAAATCAATTTATTACCCTGACTTGCAATTTCTGTTCAAGTCCACATTGCATAGAAATTGCAATTTAACTCTTTCGCTACATTCAACCTCATAACTGTATCTGTTTCAAAGCTTCCATCAGTTCTTTCCTGAAATGTTTCTTGGTTTCGCTCTTTCTTTCTAGCCCTTTCACTAATGTTTACACAGATCCAACTGCCACTGGTTTTCTAGTGTCTTTCCTTCTTTCGCCAATCAATGTAATAAGGTTTAAATTCTATATCAGCTTTACTCCTCAAATATTTACTAAGACATAAAATAGCTAGTATAGTTTAGGTCTGTGAAAATGATTTTTTTTTTTTTAATTTATATATCTGGTGCAGTACACAGCTTGGACTCGTAGTGATCCTCCTGTTTCCATCCCCCCCACTGCTGGGATTACAGGTACACACCACCACACCCAGAGTCTGCAGCCTCAGAGTGCGCACATGGGCGGGGTCAGTGTCTCATGTGATGTCAGGGATCAAACCAGTCCCTGTACTTGTCTGAGCAGGCACTTAGTCCACTGAGCTATCTCACCAGCCAAAAATGATTCTTAAATGAACCTGCCCACCACATTCTTCTCATATATGAAAATTCTTTCACCAAATTAAGTGTGTTTTACTACCCATCTCACACATTTTAAAAGCACTCATGCTTTAGCTCACTGCCTGAACAATTCCACATGCATTAAACACTTGATCATCTGAACTTTTATGTTCTACCTGGGTTCAGAAAAATCTGATGAGCCAAATCCAGTCACCCATCCATTTTTTCAGCTGTATCCCTTCACTTGTCCACTATCTCTGTTTCTCTTACTTTGTAACAGCAGAAATGAGTAGTGGTGACAAAGACTCCTCCATGGCCGTAACGATGAAAATAGTTGCTACATGGTCCTTCACAGAGAACCTGTTGACTTCTCATCTACCAAGCCAATACACAGCCTTCAAGGTTATCACCAGTAACCCCAAAATATCACAGGCTCTGTAGGTATCTAACAGTTTTATAAGGAAGGTCCTCACTACATTAAAGCTACCCTCCAAAAGCAACAAACATGATTTTAAAACCACAACAGAAAATATGCCAAATCCAAGTTACTACAACATAAGTAAATCATCTAGAAAGGAATGAAAACGCTAACAAAAAAATCACTCTCAATATTATTTTTCTCATTTATTTTAGATGCATACAAAATTAAGAAATAGTAAGAGGGCTTCAAAGAATCATGTCATAGGAAATAAATTCTTAAGAGGCTTCAAGAATATAAATTCATTTTAATACCATAATAAATTCAACTCATTCTACTTGGCGATCCAATATTAATTTTAAAAAACATTACTCAGTATATTTTTCTTTATTCATTTCTCATTTAATTCATAAAGTGTCCAAATTTCATAAAAAGCATGGATAATTCTGATGCTATCAATAAAAAATCTATAGTTGTTTTAGGATTATTAATAATTTGCTCAATAAAAAAAAAAAGACGACATACCAGTGAGAGCCAACTGCTCTGAGGGATGAAATTTTATAGAATTTACTGCAAAATAAAAATATTATAAACAGGTTTAAAGCAATAAAAACATGTTATAAATATTATAAATGCACATACTGCAAAGTAAGCTCAAAAATTAAAAGAACTGTGAGAGTTCAATATTAGATCTTCTGATTCAATTCAACTATTAACAAATAAGTTAAAACAAAGATACAATAAAAAAGTACAAATTATAAAATTACTCTTATAGGACTCACACAAAAGCAATAATAATTCATTTAATAGGGAAGTGATTTACAGCTAAAAACAAATGAGGATGAAAAAAGAAAACATAATTGTGACAACCAGCAAAGGCAAACTGCAGTGCACAGGCACCATTTATTGTCTCCCCAACTGACCATCCCACCCTGCTCACCTTCCCACCTTACAGACCTCCAGTCTATCCCACAAGGAGAGGAGACTCTATGACCAAACTTCCACAGCCTCAGGGAACAAACTGGGATTGAGTAAAACTGGTTGTAATTTCCTCTCAATCTCCTTATGCAGATGCTTCAATAAGACAAAAAAGTGAAGGTGTTGTGAAGGTTTAGTGAAAGTCACGTAAGAAAATTTTTTTTAGTTTTGAGGCAGGGTCTCACTATACAATTTAGACTAGCCTTGAGCTAGGTAACCTAGGCACCAGGAATCCTCCTGCCTCAGCCTTCCAAGGGCTGGTATTATATATGTGCACTACCACAGCTAGCTAGATGCTTTTGCTTTTCTAATAAAGGAGCTAAAGTAGAATAAAGAGTCCCAGCACCTTCGTACTTTTTCTTTCTTTGAATATACATGAAATATCTCAACAGGTGGTCAACAGGACAGCAAGCATGAGCACATAAACCAGCACACTGAGGTTGAAGCCCATCTCAATAGGCTGCTCCAATACTACTCAGATCCTGAACCTGCCTACCCAGCTAGGCTTTTCCTCAGTAAATTCTAGCTCTGATGACAGATTAAACCCGCTGTCAGCCAGTTTGACAAGAGTTGATCTGAAGTCACTCTGGGGAGTCTCAACTCTCCTTTCTGTATCTTGTAAAGAACATGCACATCCCTTACATGGAGCACAGCAGTAGTTTTACAAAACTTCAATAAGTTATATTAATATCAACATGTTAGCTATTATCATTGAAACTGTATTTTTTCTAAGAAACTGAAAGAAAAATATATATAAGATGCTCTTTTCATCATAAATATTATAATGCAGGTAACTAAGAAAAGCTAGTAATTATAAACACCTCTTAAGTAATAAATTTAAGCAATATATAAAGCTAAAAGTAAATTTAGGAAATGTTAGATGACACAGACAGAAAATACTCTTTTAACAAAGTTCTATTACACTTTTGAGTACTTATTTTATATATACATTTTATATCAGTCACTGTTAGGTAATTGTAGGCAAGACAATAGTCCTACAGCCAGTCTGTAGTACAGAAGATGAAAAAAAGATACGCAAGTGAGAAGTATGAAAATATGTAAGTATGAAGATATATAAGTAGTAGTATGAATGTTTAAAATGGGAAAAGGACAAGCTATTTTATACCCAATAAGAAAAAGCCCAAATGAGAGAGAACACAACAAAAATACCCAAAGGACAGAGGATCCTACAAGACAGAAGAGTGAGAATCTGAAACTCACTGAGAACCCTCACCTTGGACAGGACCACAAAGATGAGCAGAAAGGTGCTGAGATGAAGGACCTGCCCAAGGGTGTAACTCTAAAAGAGCTAAAGACAGCTAACAATGAGTGTCTGTAGAGCTTTAGGGTGCAGTGGCAATTGGAAGAGAAGGTGAGCAGGTAGTCTGACAGAGACTGGACATGAGAGTATTCCAGGCAGAAAGGACCTGAGAGGGTATGCTAAACAAAAGTGAGAAATCAAATCTGGTCAAGATACTGGCACATGGGCATAAATGAAAAAGCAGAAAAGTTACTATAAAGAGCATAAATTACAGACAAAAATGCACAACAATACAGATTATCTTTTATTCAACTTCAATATAACCAAACTGCCACTACACTAAATTTCTGAAGCAGAAACATATTTTTATAAGTACTACATAGATACAGTTATAAATTTCCTACATTTAACATATAATATTACATAAAATGAACACTAACATTATTTGTACATTGTTAGAGTTAACTTCCCCCTTTGTTAAATCCATGCAAATGGAAGGCATAATGTTCATTGTAATCTCCAAAAAACACATTATACACTTATAACTGAAATGGTCACTCTCTTATCAAGTATATAATTTTCTATTGACATAGTTGGTCTTAGTCATGGAAAATTTTAAAACACATCAATGAAGTGAACAGCTTCTGACTACAATACTCATTTAAGTAAATGCTTACCTGAACCCACATGGCCCGAATATTTGACAAGGCACTTCCCTGTCTCTATGCTCCACAGCAAAGCTGTGTGATCTGCAAGACGAAAATAGAAAACTCATTAATTCAACCATCATGAAATTTCTAGTCCTTTCAGTAATACGGAATAAGACAGCTATTTAAAAACAAGAAGTCATACTACCACTAATATATTTGTAACTCTGATTCTACTAATGTGAAATTTAGCTGCTGTAAGAAACACATTTCCACAAAGACTGGAGAGGCTGTGACTTACCTGAGGCCATGGAATAGATAAACCTTCCTAAGTGATTTGTTGGTTTTCTCTAACAGCTTTCCAAGTTCCATCCTGGTGTTAAACTTCTGCAATTTTCACTATGATGTGTCATGGAGGACTATTTTTTTTTTTTAGTCATGCTAGCTGGGGATTTACATACCTCATTTATCTATATATTAAATTCATTCCACATACATAGTTGCAAAGTTTTCTGCTACAATTACTGTAATACATTTTTTAATTAATGCATACTATCTTTTAACTCTTTTCTAATTCCTAGGTTAGTCTTCTTGGTATCATCTAGCAGCAGCTAGACCCCCCTCCCACACACTCTGGAGTTTTTTTTTTAAGTATCTCTGTGAACGGTCATTGTCTTCACCAGCCTGGCTTTGGGTTCAACACTCTATCCTCACATTGGTCACTGACCATACTTTCAATACAATTATCTACTGGATTTCTGTTTGGTGCCTTTTCATGCTTTAATAAACTGGTCATTCATGTTTTGAATAATTTTGGTCAGCTCTACAAATTTTCACATATGTTCATCTTTAAAATTCAGTGGTTATGGGGCCTGGTGGGATGGCTCAGTGTTCTAAAGCGTCTGCTTGGGAAAGCTTGGGCGGCTTCAGGGATCGCAGTTTGATCCCTGGCACCACATGCTGCGCCAGCCCTGCCCTCGGGGCAGGCTGAGCCAGCCCTAAAAATGAGTGAATAAACAAACAAAGGTTCTGAAACAAGAAAAAATAAATAAATAAATAATTTTTAAGTATTCAGTGGTTATTTTGCTTATTAAGTTTATAATCCTCTTACTCGTATCTTTTTTTTTTTTTTGTCTTTTTTGAGACAGGGTCTCGCTATGCAGTTGAGACTGACCTTGAGCTCACTTTTGTAGCCTCAGGAGTGCTGGGATTATAGGCGTGAGCCACCACACCCGGCTTTTACTCGTATCTTTGAGCTCATTAAGTTTTGTTTCTTCTCTTCTTAATTTCATATAATTTAACCATTTTATTTTTAATTTCTTTCTTGTATATGCCCCTTTCATCTGCTCTGGGAGACTATGTGGGTTTTTAAAAGATATTTTGTTTCTTTGTTTTCTTACAAATGTGTGTATGTACTTATGTACATACGTACATATGTATGTATGTATTATTTTGTCCAGCTAAAGGGTGAGGATCTTAGAGTGGAAGATTTTGTTGATAGTGTCTGTTTTCTTGTGATGTGATCTTGGTTTTGTTTGCATTTTGATATTTAATTACCTCTTATACCTACTCAGCTTATTAAACCCTGTCACTGTTTCACAAAGAGAGAGTCCCTACTGGTTATAATAACATCAACATTCCAAATACATATATTAAAATTTGTCTAGGGACTGGTCAGATAGCTCAGTGCATTAGAGCACCTGCGTAGGCAGATGTAGGGACCAGGATTCAATCCCCTGCAGGCCCCGCCAGCCCCACCTTCAGGGCATGCTGAGACGGTGATTGAGACTGGCACACCTGTAATCCCAGCTCTTGGGAGGTTGAAAGCAGGAAAATCACAAGTCCAATCTGTGTACTGAGACCTTATAGACCCTATACTAAACAAACAAATAAACAAATAAATACAAATGTCCATTATACACTGTAGTATCCTGCTCCTAACAGGCTGGGATATGAAAGGAGAGGAAAAGAAAACCGAAGAGAGAACTATCAATTTTTTTTTGTCTTTTTGAGACAGAGTCTCGCTATGCAGTTCAAGCTGGCCTTGAGCTCACTTTTATAGCCCAGGCTGGTCTTCAACTCGCACTGATCCTCCTGCCTCAGCCTCCCGAGTGCTGGGATTACAGGCGTGTGCCACCACACCCGCTGAGAACTATCAATTGATAAAAAACAGAAGTTCAGATTCTATTGGAATTATGTGAGTAAAGGAGTAATGTTGAAGCAGTTTCAAAAAATATTTGTGGGAGCCAGAGAATGGATACAGGAGGGACATGTAACTAGAGACTGAAAGAAGCTGTGAGACACTTTGAACCATTAATTTGTTAGTAGTTTAAGATTATCTATGCACAATTTTGGTGACATCTCCATAAAAGGCACTATTTAAAGCACTGGTTGATTATTAATGAGATAGAGTGGGAGAAAGGGAGAGATACCAAGATCAGATGAAAAGAAGAAACAGAAGGAAGGAAAGAAGAAAGGGAGGGAGGGAGGGAGGGACACAAAAACATCACATAGTTACTAAAGTATAAAACCCAAGAGTCTTCAGGGTACATTTTCACTGCAACATAAACTCAAGTGCAGTTCTCCAGACTGGTCCTTCCCTCCCTTTTCGGTCTTTTTAATTGTCTTCCAGTGAGCAAGGGGGCTTGTGGACCTCATGGCTCCTTGGGCCTACCTCCTGGCTCCTAGCAGTGCTCAGGCCATAGCTAACTATATGCTTTTGTACCTCATCTAAGAACCAACCACCTCAGTTAATTTGGGACATACAGTGTAGTGTAACTGGCTCAGAACCAATCCTCCATTAACTTCTGCCATTACCCTCTCACTGTCCACTCCTTTCCTACGTGTTTCCCTACATAAGTCTTTCATCTAATGAAGGCCACACCATCTCTCCATATGCAGTCCCTTTTTAGTCATCCTCCCCAAATCATCACTGTCTTACAAACTAAATGTAGTTCTGGGACTCCTTGCCTTCAGAAGTCCCAACAAGTGACTGTTGAGTTCCCCAACAATGTTACCGGGTGGATGTCTACTGGCAAGCATGAACAACACACAGGATACCCTATAACCACAACAATCCAGGTATATGAGGATTAAAGAGGTAATTATTTCTGGGTTGATCTGGCTGCATCTTCTCTGAAAGGTGCCACTGCTCCTAGACACTGCTCACTTGCAGTCCCCAGGCTACAGTTTTCTTAGCTCTCAGAGTAAGGTTCCTAATTAGGGTAGCACAATTATTTTCAAATTCCCAAGGATCTACTCATATCCTCTCATACACCATTCTCCTTGGCTGTCAGTTTTTCTGCCCTGCTCTGCAAGTATCTCTCTTCCTGTGTTCCTCTGCCTGGAGACAGGGAATGACTGAGAGCCTATTCCACTGGACAAGCTGCCCCTGAAATGCCGATTGCCTCCCTCCCTTCACTTCCCTCCCCCTTTCTCTCTTCCTCTGCTCTCTCAAGTGATCCTCTCCTAAGATGGAGACAGACATAAACACAATACAGACAATGAGGTATACACATAGTAAGGTACTATCTCATATAAAGACACACACGATGAACAATTCTCATTTTCTCCTACAAGCATTAATACAAAGTGAGTAAAAACTACTAAACTCAAAAGATTTTTTCAGACCTGGGGTATAAGGAAAATCCAATCAAGAGGCAGTCCAGCTTCTCTTTCTAAACCTTCTTGCTTTTTAGTCAAGTGAATTTCTCCTTCCTTTCTCCTTCCAAAATCTGGTATGCTTTATCCCCATTGCCTCAACGTACCTACTCTCAACCGGTGCATAAATCAGTCTCTCATTCTTATTGCTGTCACGTAGGTAGGCATGATGATGTCGCAACTGAGTTGAACTGAAGTATTTCCCTTAACCCAGAAAGTGGACACTGCTGCTGTGACATTCCCACCCACAAGGGCACAGACCTGGGTAGAAGTATTCTTACATCAACACAAATGCTTTAGCATTACTGGCTCTTCGTCACACTTTTGCTTCTAGGAACAACCTAGCTTACTGACAACTAGTTGGGCACTTGGCTAATTTATGAGCAGTCACATATTAATAAATGACCCAGAACAGTATCTAACTCACCAGCAGATGCAGTCCCAAGCACCACAGGCTGTGTCTTTGTAACACTGACATCCCAGATGCCATCTCTATGGCCAATGTACTCCTTTACAAGCTGACAGACAGCCCGCGATGTGGTGGTCTTAAAGCTAGACACAATCTAAAACCAACAAGGGAAGGAATACTTTTAAACATTTACTGAAATGAATTGTTGTAAAACAGGTAAAAAACAAGTCATAAAAAACTACTTAACAGAATATTATAAACACTAAAAGAGCATAAGCCCAGCACGAACACAACTGCATCACATGTGTGGTAACACTAGGCTCATTCAACTTGATGTCACAGACAAAGAAGTCCTTCCAGAGGCTTCAGAAGACTCTAGCTAGTCCATAGTTTGGCAAGTAAGTAATGACTTACTACAGGAGAAGGGCACAGGCAGGCATTTTAAGTCATCACTCCACAAATCCAAATCATCAGACAAAATTTCTAAATTATTAAGCAAAAAAAAAAAAAAAAAAAAAAAAAAAAAAAAAAAAAAAAAAAAAAAAAAAAAGAAACTAGCTCTCCCACCACACATGGAAAATGAGGATACCCCAAAGCATTGACCCTAAGTTCTATACTGTGTGGAGAACTTGCACTTTTTTTCCCTTTTTTATATTTTACACTGAAAAAGTATTAACAAAAGAAAGAAAAAAAAAAAAGACCCATGCTGGGGGAGGGTCAAAAGACGACACTTATAACAGATGAGCAGGTTTGTACAAGATTGTTTATTGCGCACTTGCTTGAAGCTAGCCAGTGTTAGATAGATGGAGGAAACAAAGCTAAATGACAGATGGACTCCTGGTCTTTCAAAAGTTTACAGTCCAATGGGAGACAGACATAAAAACAATACAGACAATGAGGTATACACATAGTAAGGTACTATGTCATATAAAGACACACACAATTGACAGTTCTCATTTTCTCCTACAAGCATTAGTACAAAATAAGAAACTATTAAACTCAAAGATTTCTTCAGAATTTGTTTTTTACATTTCTCTTGGTTTTTAAAATGATACCTTTTAAGTAAATCAGAATAATGCAGATTATTTGGAAGAATAAAACCATTATACCAAGAGAAAAACAAAAATCAGGGGCATTGTACAGCTGATTTTAAATATTGAATTAGCAAAGCTCTGAATAAAAGTATCTAAATTCTTCCTTATAGAAATGCATTAAACTAGAATCAAGTTACATTAATTTGGCTATAAGCATTCAAATTATGTCTCTCATAATACAGTGAAAGACTAAAAAATGGTGGTGGAAGTTGACATTTTTGTCAATAACAGAAACAGATTCTATTTGATCAAGTTTCAACTTAATAGAAAACATAAAAGAAATCATTCAACCTCAAACCATTCATTACCTTTTCTTTCTGAAAGTTCTTTAGCCTACTCAACCCAGCAAAATTATTGTGCCACAAAATGGAAGTATTTTCGCTTACAAAAAGTGCCACTCTGATGTCAAATAATTTTAAACATTTTAGGAAAGAGTAAAATTAAAAACTACTCAAAAATTTACCCCATAATACATTATAGTAAGTTCCATTTTGCAAGTTGCTTACATTTCTCATACAAATATTACTATTATAAGAAACTACCAGAGTCACAGATTTGTGGTACATATCTTTACCTTTCACCTACCACATTCATAGGATAAAAACAGAAGGGTCATTACCAAGAGCATGCAACTGTAGTTCCAGATAATGTAATTTTGGATAATGAAAATGTTATTTATGAATACTATTAACATATCATCTCACATGTTGCTCACAAAATGTTCATTACACTTGAAAATCATGTATCAACTATGTTCTTAAAAACATTAATCATGATTACAAAGAGGCTCAACAAAAGACTGAATTACTTAGAAAGCACATTCAGACAGAAAAGCAGCAGAATGAAATAACTAAAGATGCTTATACCTATCATCCTAAATCATTTTAACTGAGATACAATATAAAACATTTTTTTAAAAAATCAGAAATGGCCTTTTTTAAACAATGAGGTGCTTCACAAAAATACCTCCAAACATTTTCACATGTTTCTCTCAAGTAGTTTGCAGAGTAGGCTGCCTTACCTTAGCTACCTCCCACAAAAACATCAGAAATATGCCATTAGGCGTTCAGGAAAGGGAAAAACCTATGTTTACCCAACATCTGTGATCCTATCTCACCAACCATGCTACTTGCCTTTGATGGCTCTGAGTCAAAAGGAAGGAAAGTAATGAATCTATACTATTAACATTTTTCTTGTTCTCCACATACTTAATTTTAATACAAAAAATTCATGCCATAGTACAGATCAGAATATAAATCTATTACCAAATCTTTTTGTCCATCTTCAGACATATCGTTTTATTGTTTTTTAAGATGAATATCCACTGTGCACAAAATGATTATAAAATTCAGATGAGCTGCTAGTCCTAAAATGACTGATATATTTGCTGCTACATTATTTTAAAAGCAAAGGAGTACTATTCACATCTTTACCTTATGGTAAGAATTATGGTAAAGACTTTATATCTTCTACTTCAGAAATACTTAGAAAGTTTTAGAATTCTAAGACCACACACTGTACACATATAACTGTAAGCATCAGAATAAGCAATTTATCTAAAAATAAGAGAAATAAAATAAGGAACTTAATTTCATACTTCTTTCTAAAGAAAAAGTTTAAACTTACTAAAAATTACAAAACTGTGAGCAAGACATTATAACCAAAAAAAATCAAAATCAAACAAATGAGGAACTTATATTCTACTTGTTATCAAAACAAACAGTAAAAATTTCAGCAATATTCCTAATTTCTTTTGAATAGCATTTACTAAAGATTGTCCAACGAGAACTAGCAAGAAGACTGAATTTTCCCTACTATAGTTTATCTAGTTGAAGCTATGATACCTACGCATTCCCAGTAGACTCATTATAAATCTCAACTCTTTCTCTCAGGTTTAGACAAAGGAATATTCACTAGCTAGGTAATTTATCTTGTACATACTTGAAACACTCCAAGGTAGAGATACATACAAAATTACCTAAAATATTGCTTCCTCATAGATAAGGACTTATTAAGTCCTTGCCACTTTAAAGAGATCAGCATAAGATTATTAAAGAAGAAACAATTCCACAAATGCCTCTATGCACCTGTTAGACCTTTACTTCTTTATTATACTAGGAAAAATGTTTAAAACATAATAAACTAAAATGTAACCCTACCTCAGAATATATTACTTCCTCATACTTATCAGCCTTTTCTAAATCCAAAAGTTGCCGGGCGTGGTGGCTCACGCCTGTAATCCCAGCACTCGGGAGGCTGAGGCAGGAGGATCAGTGTGAGTTCGAGACCAGCCTGGGCTACAAAAGTGAGCTCAAAGCCAGCCTGAACTGCACAATGAGACCCTGTCTCAAAAAAGACAAAAAATAAATAAATAAATAAATCCAAAAGTTATATCTTTAATCTAAAAATAATACATTTACACAGATTATACTGGTCTCACTGATTGACAATTAGAGCAACTTAGTGTCTAAGTGTCTGTGTACTGTGAGCGTTTATACAATATTCTCTTTAAAAATTCAATTTCCTCAGAAATTAGACATTTATCTTTCACTCTTATACACTTCCAATTGGAAAATATGCAAGTTAAAGTACACATCTGCACATCTTAAACACCACATGACTGGTTCAAGAGCCAGTGCCCTGCATACCTTGCTGGTAGAAGCCTTGTAAGTGGTCTTTAGTTTCTGAGAAAGCTGACTGGTACTGTGACTAGCTGTAGAGACAGAGAATTGACAATCAAACAACTGAAGAACTACAGCATCAAAAAGCAGATTTTTTTCTTACCCAGAAGGAAAGTGAAACCCAGAAGTGTTTGCCCAAAGTGAAATGAAAAAACAGCAGGGCAGAAAAAAAGACCTGAGCTCCTGGGCACTTTATTCGCCTTGACCCACACTTAAATTATGTTAAGTTTTGCTCACAGCAAAAAACAATGGAATCACTGTTCTTCATCAAATTCCCAATTTGTTTGACAAATAATCTACAGGACAACACTTCCATAAAAGCATTTGCCTTACCTTTTGTTTTGAGTTGGCCCTTACTCAGTTCTGCCCCATCGATAGCTTGTCCTTCAGCAGCTAAGCGTTCATTAAGAGTATCAATTTCTCTACGCACTGAAAATAAAAAGGTTTTTTAAAAACATTAAAAAAAATAAAAATAAAAATAAAAATAAAAACATTAAAGGCATTTCATGTTTTTATGTTTAAGTATACTCAGCACTTCCAAAACCTGCAGACATATAATGTCATACATGAGTGTTGTCAAGACAAAGCAAACTTTAAATTACAATTACATTCTCTTTATAACCACACCTGTTATGAGGTTTAAAAAAAAAAATGCTACTTGCTGGTATTTGATTTTTTGGGAAGCATGAAAGGATCAATTATAATTTCTAAGATATAAATCTTTTTTTTTTCAATTTTTTTATTGTTTAAATTTAACAATGGTTATATTACATATTTTCATCATCAGATCAGTTTAAGATATAAATCTTATACAAATAAACCCTATAAAAATGATAACTGCCAAGTAATAGAACAACAAAAGGAATAAGATACATTTGTTTCCTAATATTTCACATTAAAGAATGCATACAGCCTAATGAAGACCCTACGTTAATGAAAACTAAAAGCAGGTTTATTTTGTTTACAGAAATCACCAGAAGAACTAAAGGCAAAAATATGCAGCAAGTGTTCCTCTCTAAAGACTACAATAGAAAGCCAGCATGATGGTGCATGCTGATAATCCCAGCATTTAGAGGCTAAGGCAAGAGGATCACTGAAAATTCAAGACCAGCATGGGCTACAACTGAGCTCAAAGCCACCCTGAACTATACAGCAAGACCTTGTCTCAAAAAGACAAAAAAGGGCCAGCCAGATAGTTCAGTGGACTAAAGCACCTGCTTAGGCAGGCACAGCTACCACAATTCGATCCCCAGGGCATGCCATGCTGGTCCCACCCCCAGAGCACACTGACAGAGCAACTGAGACTGAGCGTGGGCTGAAAACAAGGAGGATCACTACGAGTCCAATCTGTATAGTGAGATCCTGTAGACCCTATACTAAATACATTTTTTTAAAAATTCAAATAATGTTATTTCAAAGAAAAATATGAATCAAAGTTTTCTCAACATACAATATAACAGGGGTAGGAAAAATAAAATTAAAAAAAGAAAATGTATTTTTTTATAAAATCACAATTAGGATGGGTAAGTACAGTGGACACAATAACAGCCCTCTCAAAGATGCCACATAACATGTTACCTCACAAGGTACTCTGAAGGTGGGGGAATTAATCTGGATTA
Source organism: Myocastor coypus (assembly GCA_004027025.1). Classification (NCBI taxonomy): domain Eukaryota; kingdom Metazoa; phylum Chordata; class Mammalia; order Rodentia; family Myocastoridae; genus Myocastor; species Myocastor coypus. Next base: position 17,958 of record PVJA010011487.1, read on the forward strand.
TACAGGGTTTAGCCATATCATATGTACCCTTATGTGTGAAGAAGAAACAGAATTGGCAGGAGACACAAGAGGATCCATCCCCAAGACAAAAGAGGACCATACTCCAAGGAGTACAGCAAAGGGACCTGGCCTAAAAGCAAGGAACTAAATTCTGTCACAGCACAAATAAGCAGAAAATGTCCATCACTAGCTTCCAGAAGGAAACACAGTCCTGTTAACAGTGTGACTTTAGTCTGGTGAGAGTAAGCCAGTCCTACAAAACTATAGGATAACAATGTGTTATTTTAAGATACTAAGTTATAACTGAATAGAAAGTTAATATGGTGATAAACATCTATGGACACCCTTTACTCTCAAGGGCTTCTAGATTAAAAGGTGTATTTATTATGGAAGTACTCACATTCTAAGTTTTCAATGTACAGGTTTTCAAATTCTCTTTCTATTTGACCAAACAGTTCCAGAAGTGTACTACGAACTGAGGAAGGCAATTTAGAATCCTGTAGAAAAAAAAAAAAAAAAAAAAATTTGTTTAAAATAAAAAAAAAAAAAAAAAAAAAAAAAAAAAAAAAAAAAAAAAAAAAAAAAAAAAAAAAAAAAAAAAAAAAGAAAGAAATGAATGAGAGGCTCTAAAGTATCAATATACTTTTTTCAACATAAATTATCTTTCACCCTAAACTTACATAACTATATATTGTTTCTTATATATGAAATACTTGAAGAGTTTAAAGTTTAAAGAGCATAGCTCACTGTAAGAGAAATGTACTTCGCATGAACAAAGCCAAGTTCAATCCTCAACAACAAAATCAAAAAATTTCAAATTTCTACAGAGAAAACTAGAATCAAATTGCATAAATGACTACCTAAGGTAATCCAAATTTTAGGAACAAGTACTTCTTCAAAACAATATTTTATTCCTTTTACAAGGAAAGCATGGGACTACTTTTTCAAATTTAACCGATTTACAGAGAAATAAGGCAATTCCCACAAGTGAAGTTAAAGTATAAATAACTCTTATGCTCTATCATATGCTCTTATATATTGTTATATACTAGAGGCAAATAGAAGATGTGCTTTATCATGACTATATCCACTGCGCTTTAAGCCAAAAAAGACACTAACTGTACTGCTACTTAATACCTAAAGACTGCTATATAAAGGAGAAAAAAGAAAACTCTCAGCTAGAAAAGCAAAATGCAGATTAGCTAAGTGAAAATAGTAATTTTGAAGTTTCCAGTTGGGCTACATCTCTGCACATCTTCTCTCATATCTCTAGTCTCTGCCTTCAAAGTTAAGGGAAGCAATGGGGAAAAGTGACAGTTCAGCTCTATTTTTAAGGAGGGTCAATAAGTGGTGAGGTAGGCATCAAATAAACTCACAAAACATAGACCTTTCCTACTGGTAATAAACTGACGACTGCTTGATAATGGTCTATCTCCTACTCTAATCTTCAGGACATGGTCTATATAGTATTTAGTAAGTGCAGCCCACCTCTTAGTATTCAAGAGTAATTTTCCAAAACAACCCTCAACAAATATTTCTAAAATGTTTTAAGCACCGGGCGTGGTGGCGCACGCCTGTAATCCCAGCACTCGGGAGGCTGAGGCAGGAGGATCGATGCGAGTTCGAGACCAACCTGGGCTACAAAAGTGAGCTTGAGGCCAGTCTGAACTGCATAGCGATACTCTGTCTCAAAAAGACAAAAAAATAAATAAATAAATAAAATAAAATGTTTTAAAAACTGTTATCAGGGTAATTTTCAAAGTGACTTTTCAAGTTTATATGCATTACGAATATTTATAATTTGATGAGTTGTGGATAAACTTGTCAGGTGAACTTCTACTAATGGCAAAACTTCACATTAAAAATAGGACAAAAACAGAACAGTAGGAAAAAACAAACAGGCACATAAACTTCTTAGAAGGTAGATTTAGGAAAACGGTAACAGTTCAGCAATTTGAGTTTTGCAATACTCATAAATTTTTCATATGAATTCTATAAACTACTTAAAAACACATACATATGAAATCTCTAGTTTAAAAATTGGATCTGGTGAACTGGTAATTTCTGTATTCCTCCAAATGCTGACAACATAAAAAACCAGAAAAGCAAACAGTGAAACTTTAAATGATCAGAAAGGAAATTCCTACAACTATAAAATATGAATTGAAGAAGCACAAATATTTAACTCTCCAGACCACCTTACTGTCTTTGCATTTTGAAAGACAAGGAATGTCTCCTCCTTAGAACTGTTATCTCCTTACAGAAACCTTTTCAGTCTCACACATGACAAGATCTCCCTCACATACACCTCTTCTACTCACCTATATTCACAATGTTTTAAGATCTTTATTACTCGGCAACTAAAATGTTGTGTTTAGTTTAGTATTAAATGTACCTTAATATGAAAGTATTATGAAAAACAAAGCTGAGATGCATTATACACAACAAATCATTAACCACTTTAGAAAATAACTTGGAGAGTTAAAACAATATAAAAGAAAAAGAAAAAAATTCTAAAGGACAAGTTAAGCCATGTAACAATACCTTTTTTAAAAAAGTTACTTTTCAACCCTTTTAATGCTTTCAAATTTCATAGACCTTGAAGTGCTGAAATTTGGTACCACTTAAGAAATTTAAGACAAAAAGATACTGTAACTCCGTAAAATTTTTAAATGAATTCACATTTCCTCACACCAACAATGACACATACTTAAAACAGTAGTATATGCAGGAAGTAACTCTTCAAGCCATAGTCAACACTTCAAATCACAATTACCAGAAGAGTAAGATTGATTGGGAAGCCCTCTGCAGCAACAACCTTTCCACTTTCACTTTGTAAACTACTTCAGAGTTACAAACCTAGTAAAGTAGAACTCTAATATAATATCTTTTGGAGTAATCATCACTTTTTTAATAGCACTTAACAACTCAAAGAGCATTTCCATATACTCTGCCTATAAAGTGATAACTCCTATAATTCAAATCTACTGGAAATTGACAATTCTGTACTACTATATCATTCCACCTATACCTATCATGCCAATAGACTACTCCAAGTATCACTCTTTCTCTACTGCAGCAAAAGGCAGAGCACTTTACACCAGACATTCATAGAACTTGCTGACTAGTCCCACTCCAAATCACTGTACTCATTCAATAATAAAGGACCATTTTGGTAACGTAGGAAAAGCGAAGAAGGTGACTGGAAGAACAGTGTGGAGTACTGGGTTGTTCAGCTTCGCGAATAATTACCTTGAAAGGTTTATCATAAGATGCAATTACCTCCTTGTACTACATCACAGTGGAGGACAAGCATTCAACAAAGCCAAAAGAAGAACAAATTTACATTTACCTTATATAGGTAAATACCATCAAAACAGAATTTTCACTACTAAAAAAATTATGTAAGTGTAATTTTTTCAAAAACTATGTATTAGAGGATCAGGGAGATAACGCAACAACATAAGTGACTGATTGCAAGCACAAGGTCCTGTCCTAGGACACTTACCTGCCCTGTCTAATAAAGTTATGATGATTTAAATTCAATGTAATTAAAATTCTTTAAGAATTAAAATTTCAGATCTTGAGTCACATTTCAAATTCTTAATAGTCACCGGTAGCTTGCTGCTCCCATATTACACAGTACAAACAGCATTTTCATGAGCACAAAAGTCCAACATATAGATTTGGCTTCCTTCTCTCAAGGTGCTGAACTATGCCTCCCAAAAATTTTTATGGTGAATCCCTACTCCAAGTACCTCCAAACAGGACTATATGAAGAGATGGAGTGTTCAGAAAGGTAAATTAAAATAAAATGCAATTATAAAGTGTGCCCCAGTCCATTATGACTGATGTCCTTTCAGAAGAAGAAATTAGTATATGTGGAAAGGAAAGACAATGTGAGAAAAAAAAAAAAAAAAAAAGAAAGAAAGACAATGTGAGAATACAAGGAAAAAAGTTATGAACAAACCAGCAGAAAGGCCTCATGAAAAACCAACCCTTTCTACACCATCTCAGATAGGAGCATCCAGAATTGTCAGAAATAGGTTTCTGTTGTTCAAGTCATCCAGCTTATCTCACTTGGTTACAGGAGCTGGCATTAAACCAAAATGTAATTACTGCTTTATAAAAGTAGAACCAGTGGTCTAGGGAAGTAACTCAGTAGTAGAGTACTTGCTCGGCATATGTGAGAGCCTGGGTTTGAGTCTCAACACCATCAAAAAAAAAAAAAAAAAAAAAAAAAAAAACAGGCACTGCTGATCCTCCACTTCCCTACTTGTGGATTTAACCAACTATTAATCAAAATTATTTGAGTCAAAAATCATGTAGTTCTTTTTCTTATCATTTCCTAAACACAGTATTAACAACTACTCTACATAGCATCTACATTATGTAAGATGCTATAAATAATATTGAGATGATCTAAAGTACACAAGATATGCATAAGTTACATGCTAGTACTGTACCAGTGATGGCAAAACTTTTAGAGGCACGTGTCCAAACCACAAACCACTTTGCTATAGTGCCAACACTGCAATTAAACCTGAATATTGAAGCTTTAGTTTAGAAAATAACAACTCATATATTAACATCTATTGTCTTAAAAGAAAAACACAGTAACACATGTGCCATAGGCTTCCCACTGGTATAAATGGACTTAACCATCCACAGATTCAGGAGAACCTGAAACTAGTCCCCCACAGATAACACATAATAACTGAATTCAAATTAAATGTACACTTTATGGCAGCAACTTTGCTGGGTTCCATGTCATACTATTGTCTGTGTGGATGTTACATGATGGAGGTTTGAGACATAAAGCTATCCACATAGTTCTAACCAGACCCAATATTCATTCATAAGAACCAATTTCTCAAATTTAAGTTTTATTTACTGCCAGCTTCATGGTTGATCAGTTAAGAGTTCTAACTGTGAAGGAATGATTATAAAAAGTATATTCATATTTATGTAATATTTACATAAGCATATATATATGTATGACAGAGAGAATATATATGCGTATCACACACACACACAGAGAGAGAGAAGATAGACAGAGAGAGACAGAGAGAGACAGAGAGATGGAAATTGGGAGGGAGAGAGAGAGAGAGGGAGAGGGAGAGGGACAGGGAGAAGGAGATAGAGAAGATGGTTTTGTCCAGGACTGACAAAAAGGATTTTTAAAAATTCTAACATACAGGGCTGGCAATAGCTCAGGAGTCTAAAGCACCTGCTTAGGCAAACTTCAGGACCATGGTTCCATCCCTGACACCACATGCTTCGCCAGCCCAGGGCAGGCTGAGCCAGCCAAAAAAAAAAAAAAAAACTAACATATTCATCAATAGAGTAACTAGAAAAAATATAATCAAAACTTCCCTAAATTGGGTCCTGGCGGAATGGTTCAGTGGTCTAAAGCGCCTGCTTGGGAAAGCCTGGGCAGCTTCAGGGAACGTGGTTCAATCCCCGGCACCACAAGCTGTGCCAGCCCTGCCTTCAGGGCGGGCTGAGCCAGCCATAAAAATGAGTGAATAAACAAACAAAGGTTCTGAAACAAGAAAAAATAAATAAATAAAAATTTAAAAATTCTTTAAAAAAAAAAAAACTTCCCTAAATTAATGTTAGTGTATTAGAAAACAGCCATGAATGGTGGTACATGCATGTAATTCCCGAACTTGGGAGGCTCAGGCAGAAGGATCACTCTCAGTTTGAGGCCAACTTCAGCTACACAAGCTAATTCAAAGCCAGGCTGGACTACACAGTGAGACCCTGTCTCAAAAAGAAAAAAAGAGAGAGAGGAAAAAAAATAGCATGCATTTGGCTATTTTCATATTACAAACATGATCACCATCCTCACCATAGGGCAATGCTCAATCATAACTTACTTGTCCTTCTAACATTTCTCTTGGTAGGCCTGTCCTCTCCTGTTCTGAGCTGTTAGTTCTTCGTATAGAAAGGCTATGTGACTTGCGTTTTTGTTTTGCTTGACGAGCAGTTGAACAACTTCCGCTTTCTGTGGGCATTACTTCTAGAAGGTAGTGTCCTGGTCACTTCTGCAATATGCTAAACAACAGCAGGAAAAAAACTTTATTTCTGATATAAAAAAATGAAATGGGTAACTATTCCTTTCAATTACAAGCCTCCTTACTATGGTTAACACATATAATATAGATCAGTTAAAGTGTTTTAAGGTGTAAGCCACTACCTTTGTAAAGAAAACAACTTTTGCAAATGTTATTAATATTTTGAAAAAATTGTTAGCGAAGAATATACAAAAATAATAACAATAATTCTCCCTTAGTTCAACTTTCCTCAGGCTCCAGTTGCTATTCAGAGTAACAAATCATAATTGCATATTCTAAAGTATAGTACATTCTACAGTAATATTATATAGTCTTAAGAGAAACACAGCATAAGCCATACAAGAAATTTTAAATTTCTGGCTTTTTTTTATTTGAAACCTGGGAAAGGGTCTCACAATATAAACCAAGCTGGCCTCAAACTCAAGACAATCCTCCTGCCTCAGCCCCCCAAATGCTGGGGTTACAGGCATGCATCACCATGTCTGGCCATATACTTGATGGTATTTTTAATGATTTATTTAACTTATGTCTAAAATAATAATTAAATTTTCAACATAAGAAACATTAATGATATTTTTGTACCTTATTTTTGTGATCACTTCTTCAAAATTCAGTGGGCATCTTATATTTACATCTCAATTCAAGGTAGTGACAAATCTCTAGGTAATTTTGAACACCACAATACACCTACTTTGGGTATTTTCTACTCATTTCATGCCATTTCCATTCCTCCTACGAATATAACACTATGTTAACACTGCTTTAAGTAATAAATTTACACATTGCGGCTTTCTGCTTCAGCTACAGATTCATCTGTTTCAAACATTACCAACCTGTTTTTGCTACTCAATGCTGATCCCTTCTCTGAATACCTGCTATCACGATGCCAGCTCAGGTAAATGCTGTGAAGCATCACTGGGCTTCACTATAACACGTTTTTTTCCTCCAGTACTACGTGAAGCCAAACTGAACACAGCATGATCCAAAGTTATCTTGAATTAGAAAAGGAAATTGGCCTAAGTCCTACTATTAGAGGAACGGTTTTATTCAATGAGTATGTCAACTTGGTGGGAAAACATGCTGACCCTTAAAATAATATGTGTACAAACCTCCACATTCCAAATAGGCAGCTGAAACTGCATCTTAAGTGACTATATTACAGGTCATTATCCCAAGGCCAGTTAGATTTATTTCTACTGTTGAACCTTTTAGTTCTTCAAACACCTATACCAGATCTGACAAAAATTCTTACTCCTTTCCTTCTAAGTGGCTCACACTTACTTAGCATAACACTTTCATACTTTGCTACAAAATTATTTAACACAAACTCAGTTTCTTTTGAAGAGTACTTAGCAAACATAAAGGAATGAGATAGCAGAGATAAAAGGTATTCACACAAATGAAATGTCTTCTATACAAATTACTGATAATAAGCTGGGCATGGTGGTGCACACATGTAATCCCAGAACTTGAGAGGCTGAGGCAGAAGGATCAATGTGAGTTCAAGACTAGCTTGGGCTACAAAAGTGAGCTCAAGGCCAGCATGAACTGCGTAGGTAGACCCTGTCTCAAAAAGACAAAGAAAAAAAAAAAAGATTATTGATAACATAAGTCAGTATGTTTGGTTTCTTAAGCATACTAATTGCAATGCTAAACACTAAACACTGACATTAAAAGCATTTCTTTCTATGTCATAAAAATGTAATTCATTTGATCATTTATAATATAATTAAAATAGTACAAGATAAGGAAGTCTGTAATGCTCTTTTCTAAATACTAGTACACGAATGTGGGTACACTGAATTTTAGTTTTGTTTCCTTTTTATTATATACTATTCAGAATGCACACAGATAACTGTTGTTACTAAAAGTTAAAAGCCAAACCTAACTCCCCCCAAAAAATTATCAAAAACCTATGAAAAATTTATACGTTATGTATAAAACTCTTCCCTTCATTTATGTGTAAAACTTTTAATTGCTCTTATCCAAAACTTGTGACTTAGTCATGGAGTCTCCATTTTACCACAAATACCTTTTCTTCTTTTTATTTTGAAATAACTGCAAATTCATAGGAAGTTACATAGATGGTATGGAGAAATTTCTTCTGCCAATGGTTATATCTCAAATAATACAATTTATGGGGCTGGGGAGAGAGCTCCGTGGCATAAGTGCCTGCCTGGCAAGTGCAAGGTCGTGAGTTTGAACCCCAGTCCCACCAAAGAAAAAAAAAAAAAAAAAAAAAAAGTTAGTCTGCCAAGCTATCTGGTTGGCCCAGTTTCTGGTGGCTTCACCCTTGCCGGGCGTGGTGGCTCACGCCTGTAATCCCAGCACTCGGGAGGCTGAGGCAGGAGGATTGGTGCGAGTTCGAGACCAGCCTGGGCTACAAAAGTGAGCTCAGGACCAGCCTGAACTGCATAGCGAGACCCTGTCTCAAAAAGACAAAAAAAAAAAAAAAAAACAATTTATGATCAATTTGTCAATTTTATTAAAACAAAAAATTGACGTGTAATTTTCACTTTGTTCCACATAAATTGTGTGTACAGTTTTCACTATACACCTACATCTTTCTAACTGCTACCAAACTTTCCCATCATACAAAAATCACAGTTGTGCTCATCATTAATCATCGCAACACCCCTCCTAAACACCATCCCACATCCCAACAACCACTAATTTGTATACCAGCTCTAAAGTTTTGTTGTTTGGAGAATATTATCTGACCATTTACTGCATTTATTTTACTATAGCACAAATAAATTGTTATATACAGTAATGTACAGTTTTTAATATAAATATATTCATTTCCTCAAGATGAAAAGCCCAGGAGACTGCTCAATTATAAATGTGTTTAGTTTTAAAAAACAACGACTCTTACTGAAATATAATTCACACACAATTATGAATCACTAATTTATAAGGTATAATTCGTTGGGGCCTGGCAGGATGGCTCAGTGGTCTAAAACGCCTGCTTAGGAAAGCTTAGGCGACTGCAGGGACTGCGGATCAATCCCCGGCACCACATGCTGCAACAGCCCTGCCCTCAGGGCAGGCTGAGCCAGCCGTAAAAATAAATAAACAAAAGTTCTGAAACAAGAAAAATAAATAAATAAAAATGAAAAAAACAAAAAGGTATAATCGCTGTGACGGTACACATCCATTATCCCAGCACTTGGAAGGCTTAGAGAGGAGGATGGTAGGCCTGGCAGGATGGCTCAGTGGTCTAAAGCGCCTGCTTAGGGAAGCTTGGGCGGCTTCAGGAACCGTGGTTCCATCCCCGGCACCACATGCTGCGCCAGTCCTGCCCTCAGGGCAGGCTGAGCCGGCCATAAAAATAAATAAATAAACAAACAAAAGTTCTGAAACAAGAAAAAAAAAAAAAAAATCTTAAAAAAAAAAAAAAAAGAGAGGAGGATAGTGCTAAGTACAAGGCTACCCCAGGCTATGTTGAGTTCAAGGGCAGTTTAACTAGCTAACAAGATCCTTATTTTCAAAAAAATAAAATAAAATGTACAGTAATTCAATGACTTTTCAGTACTTCAGAGTTGTGTGATTGTTTCCACAGTCAACTTCAGAACAACTTTTTCACTCCAAAAACAAACCCCATTCCCATTAGGACTCATTTCACATCTTCCCCACCCATTCCCCACAGCCTAGAAAACCATTAATCTACAGTCTCTATATAAATGTGGCAGTCCTGACCATTTCATATACAATCAACCCCAGGAACACAAAGGTTTTGTGTCCACAAGTGTGGGACATAAATGAAACACTGTCTATAGAAAGCTTGTAAGCCGTTTTTATTAATCGCTAAACATAGCATCACAACTATTTAAACAATGTTTACATTATATTAGTTATAAGTAATCAAGGCATGTTTCAAGTATATGAGAGGATATCAACATCTACAGATTTTGGTCTCAAGAGTACTAGAATAATTTCTCCACAGATTTGAAGTGACAACTATAAATGGAACTATACAACATATGATCTGATCCAGTATGAATGGCTTCTTTCACACAGCCCAGTGGTTTCAAGGTTCATTTATGTTGTACTTTGCATGCTAATTCACTACTGCCAAGTATTTCGCTGTGTGGATAAACCACATTTTACTTACCTAATCATCAGCTGATAGGAATCTGGCTGTTTCCAACTTTTTCAATTATTATTTTTACATACCTGTGTGATTTCATTTCTCTTGGGTAGACACCTATGAACAGAATTCTTAGGACATATGGATTTAACAAGTTCACTTTTATTAATCTTTTCTTCTTAAGGCACTATTTTCCAGAATATCTATATCCTTTTTATATTATCATCAACAATGTAAGAGTTTCAGTTTACTAAGTCTTCAGTCTTCATCAGCATTTGACACTGTCTGTCTTTAATTTCAGCTGTTCCAGAGGTGTGGAACATGTCATGTGGTCTCAATTTGATGTCCTTGATGGCTAGTAATACCAATTCTCTTTTCCTCTTTGAATATCCTGCTCAGCAAAATAACTTTTGCCTATTTTTTAAAGCAGTTAAGAGGGTTTTTTTTGTTTTGAGGGGTCTTTTTTTGGTATTATGGCTGGCTCAGTCTGCCCTGGGGGTGCGCTGGCATAGCATGTGGTGCCGGGGATAGAACAGAAGTCCCTGCAGTTGCCAAAGCTTTCCTAAACAGACACTTTAGACCACTGAACCATCTTGCTGGCCCTAGTTAAGAATTCTTGGTCTAATTATACTATATGAAGTTTTCAAAAATTTGATAAATTCCACATGTGTATTGCAAATAATTTCTCCCAATCTGTTACCTATCTTTCCATCCCAACAGGTTTTCACAAAGCAAAATATTTATTTGATTTGATGACTCTTTCTATGGTTCATATTTTTGAAATCATGTATGAAATCTTTCCACTAATCCCTAGGTCCCAAAAGTTTTACCTATATTCTCCTAAAAATTTTAAAATTTTACGTTTGTATCTTAATTTAAATGATATTTGATGCTCATATATTTATAAAGTTGTAAAGCTGAGATTTTATTTTTGTCTGTGGTATCCAATTACTCTAGCACTATTTGCTAAAATGACTGACTACACTATACTTGCTAAATTACTGAGGTAGGTCTAGGGATATAGCGCAGGGCACAGAGCCTGCCTTGCAAGCACAAAGTCTTGAGCTTCACTCCCAGTATCAAAAATAATAATGATGGGGCTGGGGAGATAGCTCCGAGGCACAAGTGCCTGCTGGGCAAGTGCAAGGTCATGAGTTCGAACCCTGATCCCAAAAAAAAAAAAAAGATGATGATGATGATAATGATGATGATGATGATGATGATGATGATGATGATGACGATGATGAAGTAAAAAAAAACTCACATAATATAAAATTTGCCATTTTACAGTGTACAATTCTGAGGGCTTAGTGCAATAGCATCCACTTTACAATTATGTTGACATCCTTATTATTTTGACACCTTTGTCAAAATAATTCAATTAGCTGTAGGTATGTAGATTTATGTTTTATTTTGTTTTGTTTTGTTTTTTAAGTTCTACCCTGTTCTATTGATCTATTCCCATAAGAATAGTTTTAATTATTATGCTACAAGTCTTTCTTTGTGGGAGGAGGGAGGATGCCAGGAATCTTAGGACCTCATGTTTTGTCAAGCAAGCACTGTGCCACTAAGTTAAATCTGAGGCAAAAAAATAAATAAATAAAAATAAATTAAATCTGAGGCACTCTGTTACAAGTCCTGAAAAGTTACACTTAAATCTTTCGCAAAATTGTCTTTAATATTTTAGTTCCTTGGTCTTTCTTTGAAATTTTTTTTCCTTTGGAATTTTTACATTATTTCCCATATTTACTAAATTACTGAACTTTGACAGAAATTTTGCTGTATCTGTACATGAATGTGAGGGTTGGTATTTCTATTTTGCTGAGTCTTGCAATTTATGGAATACTCAGATCTTATATCAGTTTTGCATTACTATAGAAAAATTCTGTTTTCTCTTTAGTGTTTCACCAATTTTAAATAATGGTGCATTTATTTATTTATTTACTTATTTATTTATTTATTTATTTGGTGTATTTATATTTTAGTTTCTATATGTTAACTGCTAGCATACAGAAATATAAATGATACTGTGCATTAAATTTGTATCACACATTCCTGAAGAATTTATAAATGAAATTTTTTTTTTTTTTTTTTTTTTTGGTAGGACCAGGGTTCGAACTCACGACCTTGCACTTGCCCAGCAGGCACTTGTGCCTCGGAGCTATCTCCCCAGCCCCTGAAATTATTTTTTAAACTTTTAGGTTTTCTATTTTATCAAAGAACAAGAGGGAGGACACTTTAGTTTCTTCCTTTTTGCTTTGTAAGCTTTTCATTTCCTTTTCTTTATTGATTTAGCTAGAGAAATTCTAGTACTGAGCTGAATGATGATAGTGACAGCGAACATCCTTGCACTACCCCCAATTTCTGGGTAAAATCCCCTTTCCATTAGTATGATACTAACGATACAATTTTTGCAGCAGTTTGAATAGAGAACATTTTATTGTTCATTTTCTAAACATTTCTTTCACTAATGAGTATTGAATTCTGCCATATTCTTTTCCTGCACTAATACAAGGGAATAGCTTTTCTTTTTTGATCTAACATGGTCAGTTACACTGAGGGTTTTCAAATACTAAGCCAACCTTACGTCTATGAAATAAAACCTACTTTGCCGGGCGTGGTGGCGCACGCCTGTAATCCTAGCACTCGGGAGGCTGAGGCAGGAGGATTGGTACGAGTTCGAGACCAGCCTGGGCTACAAAAGTGAGCTCAGGACTAGCCTCAACTGCATAGCGAGACCCTGTCTCAAAAAGACAAAAAAAATAAAATAAAATAAAATAAAATCTACTTTGTTACGTTGAATAATTCTCTTTCTCTTCTGTATGTTATTAGGCCTTAGCACAAGCTACTTGAACATTTTTTACTAGTTAGTGTTACAGGATCTCACCTCTGCCTAGGTCCTTACTTGTACCAACAGTTTCAATCAAGAGTCTCATTACTGCTCCCTAAACAGCCTCCTTGACTTGACAAGAACATAGCCTCATTCCTGAGTCACTGCTAGGTCTGCTCTGATGTCATCTGAGCAAGAAGAGACAAGTGTTCTTGTTGCAACCCAGCAGATAAAAGTCCCCTCACCTAGCCTCCTTGGATACTATGCCTGCAGAGAAGCAAGTGCTCTACCATTCAGGTAAGTCACAGACCTTTTCATTTTTTATTTTGAGATAAAATCTCACCAAGTTGCCCCAACAGACCATAACCTGGCAATCCTATTGCTTCTGTCATATAGGTGAAGCAACTCCACCTGGCTCTTTGGTTTTTCTTCACCAAGTCAATTACCAATCATTTTCTATGGATCAACTTCCAATTTTATATATGCATTTCAATTACCTCCCCAAAACCTGGCACCAAGCAGAGATTTTTTCATACTAGGCTAATTTCACCTTTTAGTAACTTTCTAAACACTGTAAAGTCATACCACAAAGATGAGTTCACCATATTTATGCAAGACTATGTCATTAACACTAAAAGATTATTCAGCTAATTGAAGTTCTGCCTCTTCCTATAACTTCCTCAGTTTCTGTTTACCTACCAATCAGCATTCTTCCAAAATTAGTTCTGTACTTTCCACTTATTTTTCTGGCCTCTTTTTACATTTTTTTTTTCCTTTCCCATTGTTAGTTTATTTATGACTAATTTCCTATAGCTTTTTCTAAACTTTTTTTCATCTCTACATCCATATCTTACCTCCTTCTCCCAGCAGCCTATACAGGTCCCACGATCACTTCCTTCCTATCACATCAGAACCTCCATGCAGAGGAGGGCCCTGACCAATGGACTAAGTATCTTAAAGCTACAGGCACAACTGGTCCTCATCTTAGGCCATGTGTCAGTACTAGCATCAACCATAAAAATACATTTGATATAATTAGCTCAGGGGGGTTTTCTTAAGATTAGTATCTTAAGAAATAGGGGCAAGGAGGCTGCAGGCATTTTAAAAAGGAATGCCAAAATGATGTAACATGGAATCTAAGCTAGGAAAATAAACACACTGGACGATTTCCTTTAAGTTAAAAAACTATCACAAAGGATAGTTATGAACCTTTGAGATTTTAGTGAGATTTATCATGATAACGTTTGTAGGTGAATTCCCAGAGGGCTGAAACAGCAAAAACAACTTCTGTTCAGCATCAGAGAAAAGAATGATTTGTACAGGCCATCTCAGAATCTGTTATCAGTATTAACTTGTTAAAAATGTTTGATTATTGATGAGATAAAGGCATAGAATCCAAGTTTATCAATTCTACAAATAACACTGAGCTGAGAGACATCACTAGTTGGATAAACACCACCAGGTTTTTTTTAAGTTTTCAGTAACTAAAAGGAGAAATTGCAAATCTAAAATTTAATATTTTTTTCCCGTGGTAAAATCAGAATACTTCAGTAAGAAAATCTTAATACCACCTCTGAAGGAAAAGACCTTGGGATTCTGCTTCAGAGCAAGTGCAAAATAAGTCAACGGTCTAACCAACGTTATCCAAAGAGAGGTACTAGAAAAGAGTGAGAAAAGAGGAAGAAAACCTAATCACTAAGGATCTCCTCTCTAGTACCTTGCAAAAATGTCAGGCATCCGTTTTATAGCCTTCCCAACAACAAAACAAGAGTAATACATACATATTTTAGAGGATAGGAAATAGACACTAAGAATATTATTTGTCCAAGATCATACTGTTGTAAAATTAAACAAACATGGTTGTGGCCAGTGTTCCATCTCCTACAGGCAGTGTTAACTGAGAGGCAGTGTCTAAATCAAGGGAATAACAGCACCACTCCACACAGTAGGTCAGATACTGCGTTCAAGTATAGGGACTACACTTCAAAAGGAATTTGGGAACACAGGAATTTGATCAGGGAGTTTAACTAAAACAGTACAGATGGGGATGGGGTAGAGAGGCTCTTAAAGCTATCTTAGTTATTTACAGGAATTCTTTGAAGGCTATAGTTCATAAGCCAATATACTGACTCTAAAGGAAAGCTATTTGAATTAAGTGAAATTTCCTAATAATTATCACTAGGTGGTATGGCGTTAGCATCAAAAAGACATAGCCATGAAATTTTGTAGGATTGACATTACACGATAAAATCTCTAAACCCTGGGTCAATCGTAAGATATTTCTGCTCATAAGGGGTAAAGGTTTATTCATGCAATTTTGTTCGGTAAGCGGTCATATTACGTTGATACTGTGTTATTCCAAAGGGCCGCTATCTTAAATTTAACGTTCATCTTCATAGGTGGGGGGTGGGGGGGACCCCGGAATAAGTCTTCAGAAGGGGAACAATAGCAGGGCGAGGGTTAACTTTTTCAGCCTGGGCTCCATTCGCACTCGCACCACCTCTCACCTCTCTCACCTCCCACTTTCAAAACCGCAAGGCCTACGTCCCTTCTTGGGGTAACTCAAAGCCAGCCTCCTTCCACTCCACTCCTGGAACACAGAGGGCAAAGGGAGCCTGCAGGCCCAGAGCCAGACTCTTGGTCCAGCTGGTCCCTGCGTCCACCCGACCCTTCTGCTACCCTGACCCCGCGTCCATCCTACCACGCCTGTTCCCCGACCTCCTCCATCCAGACTCCTCTTCCAAGCATCCCGAAGGACGGGGAACCCGACAGCTGGGAAGATGGCGGCACTCACTTGTAACAGCTGCCGCACTCACTTCAAAAGCCAGCCCGGGTTGCACTAAGCCACGACACAGCACTCTGGTAGTAGCAGCAGATGTGCAGGACAACCACAGACTTCGCTCTGACGCGACCCCGCGACCCCAGCCTGGCGCACACCCCACTTCCGGCACCTCCGGAAATCCCGCCCCGGCCTCGCCCCAGGGCCAGCGCCACGGAAGTCCCGCCCCACCCGAAGCCGCCGGAAGTGCCTTAGGCTTCCGCCCTCCGGCCCGGCTCCGTCACGACTAGAGCTGTTTTTTCTGGGCTTTGGCGCTTATTCCGTCACCTCGGCTGCCTCGCCGCCCCAACTCCTCCGAAAGCGGCGCGAAGCGAGGACGGAGCAAATGACCTCGGAAGGGGAGTGAGCACAGCGCTCCCTGGTGGCGCGGGAGTATTTGGCGCTTTTATGCAGAGCTTGGTGAAGACCCTCTCTCCCCCAAGACCTGCACCTCCCCCCAAGAGCCGCGCACTTAAGGGGCAGGGGACCGCCTCCCGAGGGCCCCAGAGCGTCTGCCAGACGTGAAAAAGCGTGCGCGGACTCAGGCTGGATCAGGTCTACTCACCGCAGCAGTGGCTCCGGTGGGGGCTCCACGGTCAGGCGGGTTTTAAGTCCATTCCTAAAAACTTGCTCAAACCTAAGAACTGAGAAAGAAAAGAAAACAATAATTCCTTAAAATAAAGTGTCGGTCGAGTATACTGTTTATGACTGTTAATCCGTTTCAAAGTGTTTCAAAATCAAACCGCTTTAAAGGCTGTTAACCGCTTCACTGGGTACGGCTCTGTGGGAATCTTGCTGTTTTGCTGCAGGGAAGCCTGATGGAGATAGAACTATTAATATTTCAGCTTATCTGCAGAAGATGACTCACCCAGTTTTCTTCTGAGATATCTGATCACCATTGGCTAAAAAGAGAAAACAGAATCAGCTGTTCGCTGCAAAAGGTGGGGACATCAGCAGCTTTTTTTCTTAAATCTAGGTTGTCAGAAGTACATAATAAACTGGGACCATTACATAAACAACTGCATCTCGGCTTTATAATAAGCTGCGCCTTAAAAGCCCATCTAGAGTAAATCAAAAACCATTTTTGTTCTATATGGGTCAACATTCTTGCATGTTCCTTTTAAAAGATTCAGATTTAAAAAGAAGTATGTAACGCTAGAAAAAAAAATTGAACAGTTGATGACTCGAATGACTTTTAAAATGTACAGTAAGATAGGAAGTTAATTTTACATTAAATATATTTTGGAAGCCGGGCGTGGTGGCTCACGCCTGTAATCCCAGCACTCGGGAGGCTGAGGCAGGAGGATCGGTGCGAGTTCGAGACCAACCTGGGCTACAAAAGTGAGCTCAAGGCCAGCCACAACTGCATAGTGAGACCCTGTCTCAAAAAGACAAAAATAAATAAATAAATAAATAAATATATTTTGGAAAACTTATGATTGAGCCAATTCTGTACAATGAAGTAAAGAAATGATGCTTGACTCCTTAAATAATTTTATTGAAACTGGCAGTTTATGACATTCAGGTAACAATTTTATTTAGCAAGAATATTGCACAAGACATAATGCTGCCGGGCGTGGTGGCTCATGCCTGTAATCCCAGCACTCGGGAGGCTGAGGCAGGAGGACTGGTGCAAGTTCGAGACCAACCTGGGCTACAAAAGTGAGCTCAAGGCCAGCCTCAACTGCGTAGCGAGACCCTGTCTCAAAAAGACAAAAAAAAAGACATAATGCTGGAGATAGTAGCAGAGAGCTTTGTAAACTTAAATATAACTAACATTAAACTATATTATATTTTGCAATATAGCACCCATAGTTTCAATGATGTTTAAGGTATTGTAAATAAAAGTAATTTTTTAATTTGAAATATTTGGGATTCCACAAGTCACTTAAAATAATTGAGTGCATTGTAAGATAGCAAGAAGAGAAAGTATCAAGTTTTGAGGGCCATCAGTTTATACATTTTGAAGCTTGTTTAATCTACAAAATTAGAAAATAAAAGTTATTCTGAACTGGATTTGAAGTGCAAGAATGTTGAAATTACTTGTCGGAAGACAAGATAGTGTGTGGGAGAACAGATTAACATCTAGATGTTAATAAAAAGCTGATAAGCATAAGGCCTTCGGGTTCAATCCCACATGCCTTGCTAGCCTGGGAAAGCTGAGGAGACAGACAGGAGTATTACAACTCTGAGCTGCACAGTGAAACCCTATACCAAATGAAATAAAAATTTTTTTTAAAAATACATATATATATATATATATATATATATATATATATATATATATATAGTTTCCACAATGTTGTAGTTTGACAGAGAAGCAGTAACAAAATAAAACAAACTAGATGGTTTAATCAGAAATTTACGGTATTACAATTCTGCAGGTTAGAATTCTAAGAACAAAAGACTGACAGCTGTTTTATAGCAAGCATGATCTTCAAATGTAAGTGTCCTTTAAGAGTAGTAAAGTTTTCCTGATCTTTTTTTTTTTTTTTTTTTTTTTTTTTTTTTTGTCTTTTTGAGACAGGGTCTCGCTATACAGTTCAGGCTGGCCTTGAGCTCAGTTTTGTAGCCCAGGCTGGTCTCGAACTCTCACCGATCTTCCCACCTCAGCTGCCTGAGTGCTGGGATTACAGGCGTGCGCCATCACGCCCGGCAGTTTTCCTGATCTTTAACGAAGAAACTTACTTTGTTTTTACCTACACATAGATTTTTACAAAATAGGGCAATAGTCAGTGGATAAAGTGTTGGATACCCCTACTTAACAACCAAAACATACCAGTAAACTATGTGGTAGCTGAAAATACATATAAATGAAAATGAAGGTACTGTGAATAACTTTATACTGGTCTGTGATCCATAGTTGATAACTTTTCTCTAATGTAATTAGAAAGATGTGTACCAGCTCATTATGAATGTAACCATTATGCACTATAAACATACACTAACAAAAATACTATTTTTAAAACAATATAGCCACATACGACACAAATTTATTAAAACTAACAACACCCAGTTGAGATAGCAGTATGCCTGTTTTGAAAAGAAGCTTTAACTTAGTAAAATAGTTCAGGGTCACAGAGTAAGACATTAAGCTGAAACTCCAAACTTCTTTTACTAATATTAGCCATATGGAAATATGTATATGTTTCTGGATTGTATACATAGTCCTGTATGCACATAGTGTACTTGTGCCTTCAGAATCCTGAATTTCTCCGAAGCAAGATTATCTGCAAAGACATTATGATTGAAATACTAGTTGTCGGCAATCTTGATGACACCACTTTGATTAACAGAATCTTCCCAAGAGTATGGGAATGAAAATACTGTGGTATGTGAGTGAGTTCATCATGTTTGGTCACATCAGTCTATATTATCACAAAATCAAAAAGCAAGTAAGACCACCTAAAACATAAGTAGAGGAAACATTTAGCTCTTACCCCTTTTATTAAGGACCCCAGCTACTCATAAGGAGATTTTTAGTTGCTTACAGTTTAAAAAATTGCAACAAATTTAGTTTAAGGAGATAACTGGCTTTCATTAAACATACATTCCCAGACCTCAAGACAAAGGAGATGGATAAAATTGTTACTACAAGGAAACTGGCCCAACTGGTGTGCTCAGAGGATGAGTTCCAAAGAATAATGAAAAGACAGTCTAGAACACCAGGCCTTTTTTTTACCCAGTTTTTATTTTTATCAGTACATAATTGAAGTACATATGTTCACATTCCTTGTGGAAAATTGGTATATATACAAAACATTCTTAATTCTTTTTTATTTTTTATTATTTTTTATTTTATCATTTTTAATAAGAAGTAACAATAAGAGTTTCAAAACACATTAGCAATACATTCTCCTTAATTCTTTTTTTAATCTCCTTCTCTTCCTTGCCTCTACCTCCTTCTCTTGGTCCCCTTCCCATTTGCAAAAGATCTGCCTATTATTATCTTTTATTTTGCTCGTTATATTTTAGGTTCATATGAAAGAAACCATGCAACAGTTAAACTTGTGTGTCAATTTCATTTAACACTTTGAGTACATCCATTTTCCTAATAATGACTGTTTATGACAGAGTAGTATGCCATTGTGTATAAGTAAATTTTCTTTGTCCATTCATCTATTGAAGTACATCTAGAAATTCCATTCAACCCAGCTATTCCTTCACTGTATATTTTCCTGAAAGTTATTACAGTGATAGATGCACAGCCATGTTTTTAGCAGCACAATCAATAAGACCTAAATCCTGGAACCCGGCCTTTAAAGTCCAAGCACTTGGGGCTGGGGATTTAGCTCAGCAGTAAGAAGGCTTGCCTAGTAAGCTGAAAGTCCTGGGTTTAGGTCCTTAGCACAAACACAAGAAATACACCTCATCTAAAAAGCAGTTCAACTATGGACCTGCAAAAGAGCCGGGCAGTCTAAGTGCCTGTCTGGCAAGTGCAAGGACCTGGGTTCCATCCCTGGCACTAAATGCCATGTAGGCACTGCTCCATATGGGCTACTGAAACCAGGCCTGGAGGTGCACACCTGTAATCCCAGCTTTGGAGAGGCTGAGACAGGAGGATGACTATGAGTCTGTATAGTGAGACCCTGCATCAGCTAAATAATCTTAAAAAAAAAAAAAAAAATTCAACTTAAGTCCAACCATTTGTTTTTGACCAAATAGGTACTGAAGTGAGTTTTTCTACATTCCTGAGAATGGAAGCATATAGAAGCTGTAGTAGTCAAAAGTAGTATTTCATTCCAGATAGGTTCTCTCACCTTCCTGTGGACTCTTCTTTTTCCTATCCTCAGTATCCATACTCTGCTCTTTGTAGACCTGGTCCACTCTCTCGTCTATACTCTTTCCACTTCAACTAAAGCTTACATGGTTTTTTAGATGCAGATCTCTACCTCAAGTTCAGGCTGCTCTCCCAAGACCTACTTGTTTAATCAAATTACTTGAGCTTACAAAGGTGGTTGAGCATAAGGCTGGATCCATAGACTGGTTTGAGTGAGATCTCTGTTGTTGAAATCTCTGAGATTTAAATACTAAGTTTTGCTGTGCTTCCTGGCTGTGACCTGGACTACTCTGCTTAACTTCTCTGTGCTCATTAGTAAATGAAGGATAAACATACCATACATCTTTCAAAATTGATTGTATTAAATCAATTAATATGCTACATGTTTTTAACAGTACTTGACTCAGGTTAAATATTTGAATGATACTCAGATCACCGTTGGGTATGTGTCAAGGCTTTTGTGCATGCAAGTAACAGAAACATAAATCAAGCTTGGTTGACCAAGACAGGATTTGATGCTTAAAACCAAACTGTGAGGAGGGCAAGAGTGCAAGTGGCCCCAAAGACAATTTGAAATCAAGGACTCTCCATCTGCATGTTTTGCTCCTCTCTGCCTGCTAACAGATCTTTCGAGGACCAGCTTCTTTCACAGGTGAGTGACATTTCCAGTAGTTGCCAAGGTCACATGCTGAATTGCTCACATCCAGCACCAAAGGGGAACTGATTCTTTTCCCATTGCTTCAGTTTTAAAATACGGGAGTGGTGCTCGTAGTAAAATCCTATACTGCATCATGCAGCTCCCGAGAGCTGTGGCACCATGTGGCACAGGCTGAGACCCAGGCTATGACTGTGGCCTGGACAACAGGGAAGGACCTGGTGGCCTGAGCACACCCTGTACAACAGCATTAGCACCCAACTTCACACCCTACCCCTCTACTGCCCAGAAAATCAAGCAATTGAAAAAAAGTAAAAATAAAAAAATAATCAGAAAAGAAGCTGAGCCGACCCTCCACCTCAAAGGCCACAGGCATCTGGAGGAGCAAAGCTGTTCCAGCAGCAGCAGCACTGGCACAGCCTTATCTAATAATGTGTATGACTTTCCTGACTGCTCCTAAGCTAAACAGACCACGCCTGGGCTGATCATAGCCAGCATGGCCCTAGGGAACTAAATGTCAGCTACTTCAATTACCTGGTTGATAAAGTGAACAGTAGAATCTATGGCTGTTGGGGATAGCTACTTCTCAGACAGTCATATAGAAGGACTGGTGCAATCTTCTGAAATAAAAAGTGAACCTAACATACTGGAGAACATGAAATAGAAAACTTTGGAGCTCAGTGTTGTTGGACTGCTGCTTATATTTTAGGCAACAGCTGTTCTCAAAATTTACAGGTCAAAGATCTTGCTCATGAAATGCCTAGGCAAGGAGCCAGGCGTGGTGGCTCACGCCTGTAATCCCAGCACTCAGGAGGCTGAGGCAGGAGGATTGGTGCGAGTTCGAGACCAGCCTGGGCTACAAAAGTGAGCTCAAGGCCAGCCTCAACTGCATAGCGAGACCCTGTCTCAAAAAGACAAAAAAAAAAAAAAGAAAAAAGAAATGCCTAGGCAGAGGATAATTGCAAGAACGTAAGAGACCAAACCCTATTGCTGGAAGCTGTGCCAGTATGAAACAGAATCTAAAAAACAGTTTATGTGTCACATCAGCACTCACAGTGCCAAGTAGTTTTTGATGGAAGAAAATAGAGAAGCAGGCCAAGCCAGAGAGCCTCTTCAAGGGCTGCATTCACTACGACCACTGTGGTTATACCCCCAGTGTTATGGTCTTTACACTGCTCACTGAACCACACAAAGGTCAAATGAGTGAGTCTACAAGTACAGCATTTGCACACATACATGCGCACACACACACACACCTATTGGCAAGTATCACTGGAAGAGACATCTGAGGAACCACTTTCCAAGTAAAGTGTATACATGTGGCAAGTGCAGCTACTTTTCAGACAGAAAAAGTACTGTCCAGCATGCTCAGATAAATGTGAACTTTATCCTTACTCAAGTTCTCAGAAGATTCATCCAGCTAAAGATATGAATACTTGTTCAGTGAGGTATGGGTACCATTACTAGTATGACTAGAGTGTGATCTATCCATAAGGCTAAGAAGCCATTAAATGTAATCGGTACCATTATAGCTTAGGGAGGATAGCTGCAAAGTAACATGAGACAGAGAAACAGACTTCCTATCTGATGCCATTGTTGCTGTACACCTGCCTTGGCTCCTCTTACTCTTTGCCTCTGCCCTGTACTGATGGTCTCTGCCATGTGCCACTCTACCTTGGAGCCAACCAAGTATGGACTGAAACCTGCAGTAACTGTGAACTAAATAAACCTTTCCTTTCTTCATTTTGGGTGTCAGGTATTTGTCCCAGCAAAGAGTAACTGAGTCAAGACAATGATTACAGCAACTCCAAAAAGAGAGATTAAACCAAATAAGATGTGAAAGGGCCCAGCGGGATGGCTCAGTGGTCTAAAGCACCTGCTTGGGAAAGCATGGGCGGCTTCAGGGACCGCGGTTCGATCCCCGGCACCACATGCTGTGCCAGCCCTGCCCTGGGTGGGTGGGGGGGGCTGAGCCAGCCATAAAAATGAGTGAATAAACAAATAAATAAGTTCTGAAACAAGAAAGAAATAAATAAAATAAAAAATTCTTTTAAAAAAAATATTTAGTGCAAATGAAGGAATTTTAAGCATTCAGCCCTGGAGTTAAAGTTAATGTTTGAGGGGCTGGCAGGATGGCTGAGTAGTCTAAAGTACCTGCTTAGGAACACTTAGGCTGTGTCAGGGATCAAGGTTCAAGGTTCAATCCCCAGCACCACATGCTTCGCCAGCCTCACCCCCAGGCAAGCTGAGCTGGCCATAATAAATAAATAAATAAATAAATAAGTAAAATAAAGTTGACGTTTGAAAAAAATCAAATAAATAAATAAATAAATAAATAAAATAAAATAAAGTTGACGTTTGAAAAAAATCCCTCTAAGAAAAAACTCTAGGTTCTAGAAAGCAGTCTGTGGTATCTGTATGCCTAGAGCATTGTCTTCAACAGCTGAATAATCTCTTACATAAGTATTCTAAGCTTGTTGGCAAGGGTCCTGTAAGTACAACCAAGATCAATATCCCCTGTACTCAAGCCAGGAGAGATTGATTCCAATAACCATGGTGATGATGGCCATCACCAAAGTGCAGGACCTTATTGGGCTCCTCTTTTTGCAATATAGAAGCCAAGTATGGGAGCCAAAGTACAATGACAGTATCACTGACTGATTATATATTGCCAAGAATGGTAGCGAAAGGGAACACCAATGCTCCCCTCCTCCCCAGCCAGATTCCAGTAAGTGTGTTCCTAAGTTTGGTGTCTATTCAGGCCACAGTTAAAAGTATTCATCTCCTGGTTTGACCTCCAAATAACTGTTCTTTATTTAAATGGGATTCACAAATTCTGTATTGTTCAGGTGGACAATACAAAGAAACCTTGCTAAAGGCAGTGAATGAAACACGAAAGAGGATACCAGATAACTTCAAGTGCTTGTGACTAATTTCACTGGCAGTCAAGGATGTGTTAAGGAAAATGAGTTTGAAGCAAGGAGCTTTTGTACTGGCCTGGGTGTCAGAAACATTTGCCATCATGGAAAATTCTGTCACACTGGATTTGTTATCTGTTGCCTACAGCAGAAATCCTCAGCAGTGTGACACAGCACCCCTGCTCTCCATCAACCATTTTGCCCATTTATTTGAATGTATTACCTCACTTGTTTCCATAAACTATTTTTTTAATGGAGATAATTGTTCCTCTTTTAATTTTTTTTTCAATTTTGATGCGGGATCTCACTACACAGCCTGGACTGATAGTGATCCTACTGTCTCAGCCTCCCCAGCACTAGGAATACAGGTGTGCATCACCATGCCCAGTTTCTGTGGCTGGCACAGGGAGTCCAAAGTCTAGGGGCTAGCACAGCATGCAGTACCATGGATTGAACTAGGAACTTTGCACTTGCCAGGCAGGATCTTCTGCTGTTAAGCTATCACCCCGGCCTTCCATAAACTTTTACAATTATTTAAAATAAATGACTTTAGCCGGGCGTTGGGGCTAACACCTGTAATCTCAGCACTCGGGAGGCTGAGGCAGGAGGATTGGTGTGAGTTCGATACCAGCCTGAGCTACAAAAGTGAGCTCAAGGCCATCCTCAACTGCACAGTGAGACCCTGTCTCAAAAAGACAAAATAAATAAATAAATAAATAAATAAATAAATAAATAAATAAAATGACTTTACACACACACAGGAGCAAAAAAATATCATGATTAAACTTGAAGACTACCAGTGGCAACAACAATAATGAAAAACAAAATTTCACTGGTCATTTTCTACAGGAACATAATTATAAAAATCACACCAAAGATGTTCTTCTTGACTCTCTGGAATCTATAAATATATCAGATACTTTCATGATTATCTTACATGACAGAGTTGGCCTTAAGGTAAGTTTTTGTCCCAAGAGAGCCCTGATAATCACATGAGCTCTTGAAAACAAAAGTGATCCTCAGAGGACAGCAAAAGAAGTTTGCCTGAAAGCCTGACCATACTTCAAACTTGCACTCCACTCTGAGTTTGAGGACAGAGGAGACTAAATGAAAAGGAATGCAGGTGACCCTGAAGAGCTGAGGCCCTTAGCTAACAGCAAGCAAAAGCGACCTCAATACCACAAGCTCAAGCTACCAAATCCTGCCAACAACTCAAATGATCTTGCGACAGACTTTTTCATGATCAAGTCTCCAGATAAATGTTCAAACATCCCAGAACCTAGACTTTAATCTTGTGTGGCCCTAAACCAAGAGCACACTCAGTTCACCTGACCTCTAATTCTCAGACCTGTGATATATTAAGTGTTGTTCAAGACACTGATATGTGGTAATCTGTCATGCAGCAATAGAAAACCTATTGGTTTTAAAAGTATTGGACAAATACATTTGACATGCAGAAACTTCACAAAAATATGTGATCTCAACAAAGTAAAAAGAAAACCCATGAATTGGGGAAAAATTATAGTAGACTGTTCTTCAGAGAAAAAGACTCCTGTCTAGAACACATAAAGAATTTTTTAAAAAACCAGACCTCCAAAATTTAAAGACCCAATCCAAAAATGGGCATCTGAGATGAATATACACTTCACAAATGAAGAGATACAAGTGACAAATACATGAAAAAAATGCTCAACATCACTGGTCTGTCATTCAAGAGATGCAAAATAAATCAACAGTGAGGTACCATCTTAGAAAGAATGGCTATCATCAGGAAGTAAACCAATAACATGCTGGAGAGGCTCTGAGGAAAAAGGAACCCTTCTCCACTGTTGATAAGAGTGCAGGCTGTTACAGTTATTATGGAAAT
Source organism: Myocastor coypus (assembly GCA_004027025.1). NCBI lineage: Eukaryota > Metazoa > Chordata > Mammalia > Rodentia > Myocastoridae > Myocastor > Myocastor coypus. The sequence goes on from PVJA010011487.1 coordinate 43,996, forward strand.
ACATGTGGAGACTCCCCAAAATGTGAGTATTGGAGGATCCCCCTTCAAGCCAGCTATTCTCTTGCTATGTATTTTTCCAAAAGAACTGAAATCATCATACCACAGGAATATATGCACACTCATTTTTTTTTTTTTTTCTTTTTGTGGGACTGGGGTTCAAACTCACGATCTTGCACTTGCCCAGCAGGCACTTGTGCCTCGGAGCTATCTCCCCAGCTCCCTTGCACACCCATTTTTACAGCAACACAATTTGTCATAGCTAAATCTTTTTTTTTTTTGTCTTTTTGAGACGGGGTCTCGCTATGCAGTTGAGGCTGGCCTTGAGCTCACTTTTGTAGCCCAGGCTGGTCTCGAACTCACACCAATCCTCCTGCCTCAGCCTCCCCAGTGCTGGGATTACAGGCGTGAGCCACCACGCCCGACTTGTCATAGCTAAATCTTAGAAACAATCCAAATGCCCAAATGAACTGAGGAATAGATTTAAAAAGATATGGTATTTTTATATAATAGAGCATTATTCAGCTATAAAAATGCTAAGTTCAAGGCTTTTATAGATAAATGGATGCAGCTAGAAACTATATTGATAAGTGAAATCAGATCCACATAAGCAAACATCATATTATCTCACTAGTGTGAGAACCTGAAAGAGTAATTAAAATCTGAAAGGTACATAGATATCGTGAAAGAGAAAGAATTTGGGAAGGAAAAAGTGGGATGAACAAAAGAACAAATGGAAGAAGGGAAAAATATACATTTAGGTATATATGTAGAATAGTTTGGATAACTGTACTGTTAATTTCTGCTGATCATTTTAAAGGAGAGTTAATACTTAAATTTTTTTTCGTTTTCTTTTAAATTTCTTATAGCTTTTTTTGTTATTTTGTTTTGTTTTTTTTTCTTGAAATGAATTTTACATGACTATAACTGGGCCTGAGCAAACTAATTTGAAGATAGCTTTATGTAATACAGCACCTATTGTTGAACTACTTTTATCATTTCTAATACTGCTTTTGTATTACTATTTTTTATTTTTTTTAAAGAAAATTATAACACCAGTTTACTGAAAAGCTTGGAAAGCACTGGTCAATAAAACATAAAAATGAAATATCCTTCCTTGCTTATGAGAACTCCATTCTAGGATCACCAAATAGTTGATGAGGAAAAGATTTCCTTTGTGGAAGAATCTAGTTAATACAGAATAAATGGTAAAATTAAGATCTCTCAGTCTGTTTTTACTGTTAAAATAATATACTACAGATTGAATAATTAATAAACAACAGAACTTTATTCCTTGTGGTTCTAGAGTCTGGAGATTCTGAAATCAAGTCAGTAGTAGGTTAGCACAAGGTATGCTTTCTTTTTTTTTTTTTTTTTTTCCGGGACCAGGGTTCAAACTCATGACCTTGCACTTGCCAGGCAGGCACTTGTGCCTCAGAGCTATCTCCCCAGCCCCGCACAAGATATGCTTTCAACATGACATCTTCATAGTTCTCACATGGCAGATCAGAAAAGACAAACCCCACCCCACAAGCCTTCCATATAAAGGTATTAATTTTGTCATGAAAGTACAGTTCTCCTGACCTAAACTTCCATTAGGCCCCACTGCTAACACTGCTGCACTGGGCTGAAGTTTCCAATACATGAATTTGTGGGAATACATTCACACCATACAGAGAATTTCTTGTAGCCTGACTGGCGTTTCAGGAAACATAGTGTAATAGATGGGGCCCAGGGATAGCTGTGATATGGCAGCTTCAGCTGTGGCTCTGTTTATTGTTTTCTCTCTTTCTTGTTTTGCTATTGATTGACCCCTAAATGAACCCTATGATGGGAGGGGAATGGAAGTTACTGAAGATCATGGTTTCGCATGTGGTCCTCTTTTTGCTAAGCTGATTACGAACAAGATCGCCCTGACTATCCTAAATATTACGCACGAGATCGCACTGACTATCCTAAATAAAGCTGACTTGTTTCAGAGATTCTTTGCTCACTGAGGACAGAATCTCAGTGAGTCCTCTGAGCCACCTTCATAGGGTCTTCTCGGTCCTTTCAACTCCCACACATAATTTTATGACAATTTCTAATTTTAATTTGTGGAGAGTTCCATAATACATCACAGTAGCTCACATAGACGTTTCTGTACATTTCCCCTGTAGTCTTTCCTAAATTTAAATACTGTGTTTTAAATGAAATTTTCAAAGGCATTCTCTTTCACTATTATAATGGGTTTGTGGGATAGCTCAGTTGCTTCAAGCATCACAGTCAGACACACGGGACGGGACGGCAGTTTGATCCCCAACCCCACAACACACACCTGTCCCACCTTTAAGACAGCCTGAACTAGAAAAAAAAATCCTTCTTTTACCATTATAATATGTTATAATACTGTCTGAAACTAGTCTTTATTTTGGATTTCTTTTTTTTTTTTTGCGGTACCGGGGATTAAACTCAGGACCCTGCACTTACCACACAAGCAAGGGCTTACTCTGCTGAACTCTCTCCCCAGCCC
>PVJA010011488.1:0-54651 GCA_004027025.1 Myocastor coypus
GCCACCAGGAGCTCTGAGGAAGTTTGTTGAGGTTCTTTCCACAGTAGAGTAGATTTGCTTAAGTGGTAACCCCCAGCTAAAAAAAAAATAGAGCCTCCACTCCAGTCCCCCCCCCCCCCCCCCCCCCCCCCCCCCCGTCCCCGCTGGCCCCGCTCTGTGTGCCCCAGCCCCAGTCTGCCAGGCTTTCCTTAGTACTCCAGTTTCAGTTCTTTCTGTCAGGTGGTTTTGTGATTGAGGTAGGCTTGTGAGCTTCGTGAGACGCAGTTTCCTGAATGGCAAGAGGGTGAGAAGAGTTGAGGTAAAAACAGAGGTGAGAAGAGTCGCGGGGACGCAGAAGACGCAGAAGATTAGGAGCATGAGGAGTACACGCTGTGAGGTGCCCCTGCCCCAACCCTAGCCCATGTATGTGACAGGACTCTGTGGCCCACTTGTAAACAATGTGGATGGCTTGAGGGCTCCTTGTTAGGCGACATAGAAGAAGCAAAGAGTAGAAAGGACACAAAGAACCTCTCCTAAGGCACAGGCTAGGTTACCACGGTGGCCAGGGTCTGTATGCCATATCTTTATTTCTTTTTTATTATCTATCCATCATCTATTTATTTATTTAGTTTTTGCAGTACCTGGGATTGAACTCAGGACCCTGTGCTTGCCAGGCAAACACTTATTCTACTGAGCTATCTCCCTGGTCCTCATATCTTTATTTCTTTTTTTTTTTTTTGTGGTACCAGGGATTGAACTCAGAACCTTGTGCTTGCTGGGCAAGCACTTATTCCACTGAGCTATCTCCCTGGCCCATCATATCTTTATTTCTTAGGCTTTTTCTTTTTCTTTTTTCTTCCTGGTTTATGATGCTCTATCCTCTTAAAGCACTGTAAATCCATAAATCCTAAAGTAAAAGACAGTAACTTAACCTTAAGTTGAGGAAACAGAATCAAGAAGTTCCAAGGGTTTCTTTCTTTTTTTTTTTAGTAATGGGGATTGGACCAAGGCCCTTCAAGTTGAGCTACATTCTCAACCTCCCCATTCTTTCTTTCTTTTTTTTTTTTTTTTGAGACATGATCTTGCTAAGCTGCCAGGCTTCACACTCGGGCTTTGTGCTCCTCCTGCCTCAGCTTCCTAGGGTGCTAGGATGACAGGGGAACATCTCCAGGCCAGGCCAGAGTGTTTTCATCACTCATTGGCAAGGGCCTGGCCAAGACACGGATGCCCTCAACCTTGGCCTGTCACGTGCCGTGCCTCGAGGGCCGAGACTCTATAATGAGAGGCGCTTCTCTCATTCTTCCTCATAATTCCACACTCTTCTCTCCTGACATCTTGTAATGCTCTTCTGTGAGGAGGGCCCATGAACCTACCGTGGGGCGGCACCTTCTTTTGGGGGGACCTCCTTGGACTCATCATCTGGTGAGGAGTGGGGCCAGGCTGCTTTGGGAGGTGGAAGAGAGATTCATAGAAGGGGAGGGAAGACTGAAAGCAAGCACTCGGTTGGCAGGAGCTCAGGTGGATACGGCCTCCTTTAAGGAATGAATGCAGCTGCCTGCATTTTTCTCTCTCCTTCCTTCTTCCGTTTCACTGATTCCTCCTGAGGCTGAGGCTTCTCCGTTACCGTCTAACTCATCGAACACAGATTTTTGCTCTTTTAAAGAGAGCTTACTTTTGATTTTCTGGTTGTCTTTTGCTGATGGAGCTTCTGCAAAGGGCACATTCAGAACGCAGCTGGCACCACAGTGCAGGGGCAGGGAAGTGGTGGTGTGGTGCTGCAGGAGCCAGGGCCGCAGAGCCTTTAGTCCCTTCTGAAGCAGTGCCACTCAGAGCAGCTGCTGGCCTAAGGCGGCGGCATCAGTGGACAGACTGGACGCACATGCGGGGGGGGGGGGACAGAGAGGCAGGTGGATGGCAGGAACGGAAGGGCCACCAAGGAGGATGACAGACAGCATCTGTGGTAGTGTTAGGTGTGGCACGTGGACCCATCCTTTAAGCCTAGGTGAGTGCCGTCCAGTGGAGGTACAGAGGGACTGTGCTCGCTGTCACACAGCTGCTAGGTGGTGGCACTGAGTCTTGACCTCAGGCAGCTGGCCACCCAGAGCACTGGCAGCTCTCCACGTGCTGCCCTTAGGGTTCACATGGCGCTGTGCCTGCAATCCCAGAACTCAGGGCGGGTGAGGAAAGCCAGACGTGTAGGGCTAGCTTGAGCAGCACAGGGAGACCCTGCCTCAGGAAAACAGAACAAACCAAGCACAAACCAAAAGGTGCGGGTCTCAGGGTCCCCGTGCACTCGTACTAATTACAGGACTGCCTCGGTCCATGAGCTTGATTCTTGCTGTGATTCTGGTCGCGGAGTTCACTCCACAGCCCTGATTGCGCCCAAATGACAAGCCTGGCACGCACATCTATGTTTACCGTCTGCTGCCAAGGCACGACACAGTGGGCTCACAGCTTGTCCCCCTGGCCAAATGAAGACTTAGTCATGAAAAAGTCAGGAGTTCGCTTAAAATAGTAGTAAACTCATCCAATAAATGCTAATACCAATAACATTTTTAAATGAACAGAATGCGGGGAGTGGGTAGCTTCCTGTTGGGAAGTTTGCCTAGCATACAAAGCCCTCGATTTGATTCCCAGAACTGCCCCATAAAAGGAGCCTGTGTTTCTCAAAAAGGAGTGGCACTGAAGAATCAGGAATGAGACAGTTCTATAGTTCTGCTGACTTCTGCGCTGTACCTCTGCTAGCATAGCGGCGGTTAAGAAGCAGACAGGCAACAGCGCTTGTGCTGGGGTCGAGGCCTGTGAGCACCACACAGCCTGTGAGAGGAGGACCAGCTAGCTAAGGGATGCCGGAGAAAGCCAGAGCAGCATCTGGATTTTCATCCTCCGGAGGTTGTCCGGATTCTCTCTAATGACACATATACATTTGTTTTCTCTTTCTTTCTTCTTTCTTTCTTTCTTTCTTTCTTTTTTTCTTTTTCTTTCTTTCTTTCTTTCTTTCTTTCTTTCTTTCTTTCTTTCTTTCTTTCTTTCTTTCTTTCTTTCTTTCTTTCTTTCTTTCTTTCTTTCTCTTTTTTTTTGGTGGGACCAGAGTTCCAACTCACAACCTTGTACTTGCCAGGCGGGCACTTGTGCTATGGAGCTATCTCCTTGGCCCCATATACATACATTTCTTTGAAGTTCAGTGATATATTTTGAGTCACAAGATGGAAGGGATTTTAGAGGTTATCTTATAGCAGAAAGACCAACATCAATCCAGATGGTCGACTGCACCAAAGACTTAGAAGGCAACTGTTATTACACTAGTAGGCTGGAGAACCCACAGGCTCGAATCCCCAGCCCAGAGATACATCTGAGTTCAGGTTAAATATGGTTTGAGAGTCAAAGGTACAAAGCTGATCACAGCCTATTACATGATTGGTTACATGGGGTACAAGCATGATATCACATGTTGTCAGGCAGGTTTGTACAGGGACATTCTGGGCAGGAAGGGGGTCTGAGAAGAGCAGGGAGAGTTGAGCGTGTCCTTGACTAGGCCAGTCTCACCCCCCCCCCAATGGCCTTGAGGTTCTTGAAGTATACTTTTAAAACACAAGCTGGGCCAAGTCAGTTTGACCCATGCACTGTTAAGGGGGAACAACTGGGCCTAGACAGTTAAGGGGGAACAGCTGGCTACATGACAGGAAGCACGAGCATAGGACAGGCTTAGAACTGATTCCTAACTTTTGCTACGATATGCCTACAAGCCTGCTGCTCTACAAGTGCCCCACCCTTCCTAATTATGCCTCTGAGGCCAGGTAGGAAGGTCACTTATTGCTGGTTGAATTGCTGGCTAGTAGCAGGACTGGAAGTAGCATCCAGGCCTCCCGCCTCCTCATTTCTGTTCATGCCCTGTCCTAGAAATCGGTAAATCAAACTGCTTGGCCATCAGGTAAATCTCTTTCCACTGGAAAGAGTGTGAACTGAACACCAAGCAATTGGCTGCAGCTTCGCATGCCTCCCAGTGTGCTGTGAGAAACCGGCCTCTCCTGCCCAGATGGCCTCTGTCAAGACGTCGTGGAGGGTTCACTGTTTGGTTAGGATTTGTTACAACTTCTTGCTTGTTGCGTTTTGTCTCTCAGGCAGTGCCTGAGAGATGGGCTTGCTGTTGGGAAGAAGGTAAGAATCTGAGAAGCACTGACTCTGTGACCCTCGATGATGCCCACTGGCTGGCCGCCATTCTTTGCAGGGTCTGATTTTCTTGGGATGATCATGCCTTAGTCCCCAGCTTTCCAAGACAAGCACATTCAGGCCAACAGGATCCCTGGACAAGCTGTTCTGGTATTTGAACTTGCTACTGGAAGGGGGTGAAGTCCAGGACACCCCACACATCCCAGTGGGGGGCGAACCAGCCTTGGCTGGGTTACACCTCATTATATAACAGTTCCAGGATGAAGTGTTTCCAGATGTGCTATCAGCAAGTGTCTAGCACTTAGGTTTTTAACCCACGGGGCACAACCTGCTTCAAGAGCTTTGGGGGAAGCCAGAAGTTAGTCCATCAGCCAGCCCTTCCTCAGAACTTCATCAGGTTGGTCCTAAGCTGACCACAATTTCCTTTTTTCTTTTTACTGCCGTGTTTAGTGCAGTGTCTACAGGGTCTACAGGGTCTCACTATGGAGACTGGACTCACAGCGATACTCCTTCTTTTTTTCAGCCTCCCAAGTGCTGCGATTACAGGTGCACGACACCACGCCCGGTCTCATGCCCGAGATCTAACCCCCGCCACTGTGCCCTGCCTGAGCAGGCATGTTCGTCTGCTGAGCTTTCAGGCTGGCCCTCTGACCATCATTTTCATTATGCTTCGTGTCAGGAGATTATAGGCTGATTATAAACGCATGGAACATGTATGTTGACACGTTTACACATGTGTTCTCCCACGCATCTTGGATAATGCTAAGGAGCTCATTTGGAGTACTGGCTGAGTGATCAGGAAACTCCATTTTCTTGGAAGTTTTGTTCAGAAAAATAAGAAAGGCCTGCATCTAGGAGACAGTGACCCAACCTGGTGACAGCCATTGGAATTCTGAAGAGGAGACTTTGTAGGTTAGTTGAGGCAAGGGCGGGCCTCCTTTTTTTTTTGTTGGAAGACAAGCCTAGAAAATTTTCACTTAATCAGTTTTTTAACATGAATATATGCCCATGTGTGGGTGCGCGTACACACACACACACACACACACACGCATGCGTGCACATGAACCCACACCACCGAATAGATATATGCACACTTTAGCAGTTCACCATACTAATAAATGTTTGGAAATTAATGGTCAGCACTGTGAGTTCCTTTTGCAATTGTAGAGGCCAAAGGTAGCTGTCTTAGTTACTTTTTACTCGTTGCTGGGACAAATACCCGACGCTCAAAATGAAGGAAGGAAAGGTTTATTTAGTTCCTAGTTTGTGGAGGCGTCAGTCTATATTCAGCTGGCCCAAGGCTGAGTGGAACAGGGCAGAGAGCATCCAGTTCATGGCGGCAGAACAGCAACAATCGCAACAGAGGCAGCTGACCAACCAAAGTAGCAGAGCAACAGTACGAGTCTGTTTCTCTATTACATTCAGGCTCTCTGCCTCAGCCTGTTCACCTTAGGTCACACCCATAATCCCAGAAGTACTCAGACCCATAATCCTATCAGTACTAAAACACATAATCCCAGCGATCATGAGGCAAGTCTCAAACTCTAGAAGTCCCTGCCCCATGATTGCATGAGGCTTTGGGGGGACAACTAGATATAATAAACCATAACAGTAGCTAACTTGCATTAATCTCATGTTTTAATAAGTTTAGAATTAAAAAAATATATATCTTCTTTTTCTGATGAAGAGTAAAGCTGATGAATGCCTTTGCTGATCATGAAGGTTATTGAAAATGTGGGGTGTTTGCACCATGTGACCCTGGAAGGTGACGTGCTGAGAGCTTTTTTGCTTTCTTTTGAATATTTCAAAGTAGTCTGCAAAGCCCTGCTGTCTAGTAAGTGCAGTGGAGACCTTCTCGCCTGGACTTCACTCACATTGGGACTGTGGCATCGGAGCGCGTTCTTAGCACATGTTAGACCAGAGCATCCAAGATGCAGACCCTGTGTCTGCTCTCAGTGCAGGATGAGACACTGGGACACATGCTCTTCAGACGTCCCTGCTCTGGGGCAGCGATGGGGCTCCCCCACAAGCCAGTCTGGCCAGGTGCCTGGACTCTGGCCCCGGCTTGTCCGACTCACTGCCTGTTTCTGTTTTACTCACTGGGTGATTTCTGAGTATAAATTTCAAAGATGGCTAACAACTCTTGAAGGTTCAATGAACCTGCACTCGTAAGGAGATCACTTAGATTCATGCTGGGCATGCATTTATCATGTATGGTTCTTATCTTCAGTACATACAAAATAACTCAGATCTTCCCTTTGCCATCTGAGAGATGCCAATACCACGTGACAGCCTAAGCAACACGTGTCTCGTGAAAGTTAAGAGAGGCCAGGCCTTTAGGGTTAATCTCCTCCAGTGGGGCATCCTACAGGTGCTTCCATTCAGGCGGCTCGAGGACAGGAATGCAGTGACATGGGAAGGCTGTCGATCCAGTGCAGGCAGAGGTGGCACTCCCTAGTGGTCTGCTTCTGTCGTTTACAGCTGAAGACGAGGACCAGTCACCAGGGCATGCACTACAGTCTGTGTATAGATTATCAAGCATTTGTAGTGTAACAAGGTGAAGGGGTGGCTCTGAAGGGAAAGAGAAAAGATGATCCTTTTTCTTTCACTGCCTATGGAATCATTACTGAGGCAGGCAGCTGGGACCATAGTCTCTGCTAGGCCCGGGCTTGTGACACAGCACCTTCAGACGCTTGGAGGCTGTGTCTTAGCAGGGCCCAACCTCAGGGCAGCTGCAGCCCATCCCAGCACGAGGGCTTGGGTAGTAGGATTCGGCCTTCACTACCCTGCACCCAGCACTTGGTGCTAGACGCAAGCCATGCTCTGACTGTCGTAGTCATGAAGATAGGCTGGGATCAAACTCAGGACCTTGAGCTTGCTAGGCGGGAGCTTGTGCTGTTGAGCTATCTCCTCGGCCCATGAAGATAGGTTTCTGAGTTTTACTTCATATGTGTCAGCTCAGGAATGATGTTCATTCTCTTCAGTCTGCATCCATTTAATAAGTCGTTGGAGTACTTTTTAATATGGTGTCACATGTAGGCACTGTGGTCTTTCGAGATGGCTGTGACAGTTTCCTCTGTTTTTATAATCTGGAGAAAAGGTAGTGGAGTGCTTTTTATCTTAGAATCTGAAGGTTGTTTGCTAATTATTGTTTAAGACAATCTCCAGGGGTCTCCCTGGTACTCTAAGACTTTTTTTTCCCCCCTGCTATTATATTAAACTACTACACCTAGGAGTAAGGTTTGGCTGGACCTTACCTGAGGCTAGAAACAAAAAGAATGACACCAGAGAATCAGGTACTGGAATATCAGTGACATTTTTCCTACGTGTCCTTATGATTTAACATGATACATTTCTTTCTAATGGTCAACAGGCCATAACTGAAGGCTGAACTCTCGGGAAAAGACCGTGGCTAAACACCGGGCCATGCACTGACCTAGAATCCTGCTGGATGTGCCTTGTGAGATCTGTGGGTCTTGGCTTCTCTTGTTGCTCATCTAATCTCTCTCTAATATTATGATATTAAATTCCTCATTGGACATGCAACAGACTAAAATCACACGACAGTCTGGGCTCCCCCCAAACACAGCTAGAAGTCTGGGTTCCTTGGCGGCGCCTACTCACATTCTTTAGCTAGAGATCTGGGTGCTCCACTTTGGCAAACACAGATGAGGCCATGACGTTTGGATCCCCACAGTGGCCATGTCACCTGTAGGGAGGCACTGAGAGCATTCACTGCTTCAGATGTATTTATTTTTTTGGGGGGGATTGAACTCAGGACCCTATGCTTGGCAGGCAGGCACTTATTTTACTGAGCCATTTCCCTGGCCTACATGTTTACATTTCTAAGGTCACTGACATAACTCCTGTTGTTCTCCTTCTATCCCTCTTCATGTAGAAAACTCTTAGTCCTGCATCTCTGCCTGCATCTTTGCCTTCTGAAATCATTAGGAACCTCAGTGTTTGCTTCACTGGTGGTACAGGCACAGCTCCAGAAACAACTATTCTGATTATCAAACTTGTACTTAACTTATTCCAGTTCTTCAAGTACTTTTTAATATGGTGTCACATGTAGGCACTGTGGTCTTTTGAGATGTCTGTGATAGTTTCCTCTGTTTTTATAAACTGGAAAGCTGAAGTTCAGAGATTGTCCTCCCGGGCTAGCCGAAGGCTCTGTGGAAGACCATCAGACTTTGCACACTTTGTTGATTATCAAATGATCTGCCTGACATTTCCCATAAGATTAACCACTGCTGAGATTGTGAAACATGCTGTGTTTGCTTATTCACGTGTGCTAGGTGGGGTGGCCCCCTTTAGAAAAGTCCACTTTAGGAGCTGCTACTTGTGCTTTCGTTTCAACTTAGGGGACCGGTTGGATTGATTTACAACGCGTTATGCTTTCTGCTCAGAGCGTGCATGTACACAGACAGAGCTGATGGCCTCTGGGAGTGTCTAGGACGCAGCCAGCAGCACGGTGCCTGCTTGGCTGGTGCGAGGCCCTGGCCTCGATTCCTCGTACCGACATAAGACAAAATGGACAAACAAACAACCGACACTTGGGAGAATTGTGTTGTAGTTAGCATATCTGCGGGCAGAGCACCTTGAATTTACAGGTTCTTGCTATGCAGCTTGGGCTCAGAGCGATTCTCCTGTCTCAGCCTCTCCAGTGCCGGCATTACAGGTGTGCACCACCATGCCCAGTCTCAGAGGCTGGCTTGGTATGCCTGGATTCTGCTGCCCGCATGGCCTGACATACCAGGGATCGAACCTGGGTCCCTGAGCTTGCCAGGCAGGAGCTTAGACCCCTGAGCTATCTCCCTGGCCCGCATCTTGAATTTCTCTTTGGTTTTGTTCCTCATGAATTATCCTAGCTGTTTTTAACACTAATTTTTTCTACCTTTTTATTTTATTTTATTTTTATTTAGCATATGTTTGCTCTCAGGTTAAAATTGAGCTGCTTCTAAGCATATCCAGTGTTTAGCATAGTATAGACATTTCATGCATTTCAAATAATGACTGGGTTTTTCATTACATGCACAAATAAGACGTGTGCATAGGTATCCTTTGGTATTAAAGATGGAACACAGACTTTGGAACGCGAAAACACCTGGCATTCTTCTTCACCTGACTGCTAGTAACGAGATTTTCCTTAGGCACCCCCTCACCTGCGAGTTTGGGCTTCTATTTTCTGCGTTGCAAGATTGCTCTAAAGATCATCTGAAATAAGGTATACCACATGCTCTGTGCAATATCTCACACAAAGTCCTGTTCAAAGTTCATGCCTGGAAGAAATTGCTATTTTAAAGTTATTTTAATAACTTCATTATAATTAAAATAAGATTTCTGTAAGTGCTGTCCTACAGTAAACACGTGGGGAGAGAGTGAAGTTACACGTGACATTGTCATATCTTTCCATGAGGCAAGTGACGAGCCTAAGCCTCCTGATAACTGTGCCAGGACTGAGCCCCGCTCCGGGCGTGGGCCTGGTGGCTGGGGTCCTGTGGGGCAGGCTTCCTGGGGTGAGGGGAACGGAGTGCACGAGAGGGGATGCTATTTCACCTTTGCCATCCAGCCGCCCACCCGCCCAGGGGTAGGACCTGCTTTCTCCTGTGTTCGGGAACTTCGGAGTCCGCTACAAGCTGCCGCACTGGTCAGGAGGGCAGCGTGGGAAGAGCAGCCGGCTGCGGTTGGCCAGGCTGCGCTGCGCAGCGAACCGGGGCTGCTTGTCAAGGACACACCGGAAGCCTGCCATGTGCAGGAGCAGCCAAAGGCCTACGGCAATCGTTTGTGATAGGATTTGGAGCTGTGGCATTTTTAGTTTATTTGCATATACGACTTCACAGCTGAGCTCTTAATTAGCAGACTGTGTATTTTCATTAACCTTAGCGCACAGAACTCCAGCCGCACGGTCCACGGCATCAAATACTCGTGATGACAGAGGGGCTCAACGAGCCTATTCTCAATCTTACGTGGAAGAACAAAGGGCCAAATATGTCAGAGATCGTTTCGAAGGACCAGTGCAGATTTTTACTGTAATAGACATTTAGTCTTCTTCTGAAGTCGTTATCAGGGCAGGGTGGCAACGGGCAAAGTCATCGACATCCGCAGAGGGGACAGAATGGGCGATTCAGAAACAGATCCATGTGCGATACACAAAAATATAAAATGATGTGTATTTGAGGAGACACAGTAAGTCTGGTGATTCCATAATGAATTCTGACAAAACTGGTTATTTGTACAGGAAAAAATGTGGAAGTATGCCCTTCCATTGCAGGTGTGCTTAAGATCTAAATGTGAAAGCACCACTTTTAAATTTGTGAAAGAAGGTAGGTCTGTGTAGGGCCATGGGTGTGAGCCTGCGTTACACAGGATGGGTTTCATTAAGGTTGTCAAGAACGAGGTCTACTGGGCCTGGTGGGATGGCTCAGTGGTCTAAAGCGCCTGCTTGGGAAAGCTTGGGTGGCTTTAGGGACCGCGGTTCGATCCCTGGCACCACATGCTGTGCCAGCCCTGCCCTTGGGGCAGGCTGAGCTGGCCATAAAAATGAGTGAATAAACAAATAAAGATTCTGAAACAAGAAAAAAACAAATAAATAAAATTAAAAGAAAAAGAACGAGGTCTACCTTAAGAGATACCGAGTGAAGTTTAGTTTATTATTATTCTTTTTTGCATAAAAATTTATTTTATTTATTTATTTTTTAGACTGCACATTGTAAATATATTATTTGCAAACTTAAATGACTATAACAATAAAAATTGTTTAAAATAGAAATGAAGAAGAAAGACGACAGATCAGTCGTATAATATTTCACTCTGTGCCAAAATCAAGAAACTTACATTCATAGAATTAGAAATCTCAAAGTAGAAATGGGTAGGCAATAAATATTGAAAGGTTTAAAAGTCTTAAATTGAGTTGAAATTATCGCACATTTCCAGGGGCTGGGGCGATAGCCCTGTGGCACAAGTGCCTGCCTGGCAAGTGCAACGTCATGAGTTCAAACCCCAGTCCCACAAAAAAAAAAAAAAAAAAAAAAAAAAAAAAAAAAAAAAAAAAAAAAAAAAAAAAAAAAAAAAAAAAAAAAAAAAAAAAAAAAAAAAAAAAAAAAAAAAAAAAAAAAAAAAAAAAAAAAAAAAAAAAAAAAAAAAAAAAAAAAAAAAAAAAAAAAAAAAAAAAAAAAAAAAGCACATTTCCAAGAAAAATGAATCTTTTTCACAATAAATATGAATAAAATCATACCAAGATTCACAAAAATGAAATTGCCCAAAACTAATTGTAAAGAAAAAAACCATTAAAACATAAAAATATTAGCTATGGAGGAGGAAAATTAAGTAGCATCTTATTCCACATTAGAAAAAAAAGAGCAAGTGGGTAAGGAACTAGACTAATTAATTCAAAGGACCGAAAGAAAATTTGTCCTCAATGAATTTTACACTTCGCAAACATGCCTTTCAAAACTAAAAATAAAATATTTTATTTGAAATATTCTAATATCTCCAGATGTATCATATAGGAAATAACAAAGACCATAATCCAGAAGGCAAGACAAGTTGCTATATGGTCCTGGATAAAGAACAAGGAGCTCTCAAGATGCAGGATGATGTAAAATATAGTTACATTAGATGAATCCATTTAAAAGGTCATTGAAAATTTCTATAAAACAGTTATCAAGCTTATGTCAGGTTATATACATATTTTTTCATATCTATGAGTGTGTGTGTGTATGTAAAAGATAAGGAAGAAGTAATATAAAGTCAACGGAAAATGGATATATACTTTATTTTTTTATTTTTTTTTCTTTTTTTGTTTCAGAACTTTTGTTTCTTTGTTTTATTTATTTTTATGGCTGGCTCAGCCTGCCCTGAGGGCAGGGCTGGTGCAGCATGTGGTGCCGGGATCGAACTGCGGTCCCTGAAGCCACCTAAGCTTTCCTAAGCAGGCGCTTTAGACCACTGAGCCATCCTGCCAGGCCCCTATACTTTAAAGTTTCTAATACTAGGAGAAAATATCATACCATGACTTATAAGTAGATTTTTTTTTTTTTTTGCCTTTTTGAGACAGGGTTTTGCTATGCAGTTCAGGCTGTCCTTGGACTCACTTTTGTAGCCCAGACTGGTCTCAAGCTCACACTGATCTTCCTACCTCAGCCTCCCAAGTTCTGGAATTACAGGCATGTGCCACCATGCCCAGTGAGTTCGTTCTTTCAGAGATTTCAAGTGAGTAATTTCCAATTTCTTCTATGGTATTATCCCCTGCATTTGTTCTGGGTGGGTTCAGGGCCTGAGACTGCATTTTGCTCCTTCTCTTTGTCATTTTGTATAGCTCTGCCTGCAGACCTTTGGTGTAGATGTTTGGTAGAATTCTTACCTTAGCACCAGGGCTGGATCTACCAAATTCAAACTTGTCTAGGTGGGTGTGGCTTGGGTCTGGCTGCTGATCTCCACTTCTTCCTGCTGCAGCCCTTTGGAGGTGAACCCACTGTGCCACTCTGGCAAGATGCTCTGCTCCTGGATCAGCTGGGTGGCTCTTACCTCTAGCTTCTCTGTAGGGAGTCCTGGCATGGGGTTCCACACTGGATCTGATGGATGAAGTTCCACTCACATGCTGGGCCTGGGTGCTAGGCTGAATGAGTTTCTGGTGGGTCCTGGGTGGTCCCCCTCACATATTGGGCCTGGGTGCTGAGTTGAGTGAGAATCCAAGTGAAGTTTAGGAGACAGTGAGAAGGCAAACCTGATTGCTATGCTAGGAAATGCTTGGTAATCCAGGACAAAAATAAGTTCAACACATCTAAATACAGGATGATAGTTTGTGTTACTAACAGAGACATCATTTGTCAGATTGCTTGTGCCTATATTAAAGGGGATATGATAGTTTGTGCAGCATATACACATGAACTATCAAAATACGGTGTGAAAGTGGGCCTAATAAATTGTGTTGCAGCATATTGTACTAGCCTGCTGAGGCCTGCAGGCTTTTCAATAGTTTTGGCATGGAGAAGATCCATGAAGGCCAATGGAGTTGACTGGAGATGAATACAATGTGGAGAGCCCCAGTGGCAAACCTGGTGCCTTCTCCTGCTGTTTGGATGCAGGCCTTGCCAGAGCTACAACTGTCAGTAATGTTTTTGGAGCCCTAAGGGTGCTGCAGATGTAGGCTTATCTATCCCTCACAGTACCAAACGATGCCCTGGTTATGATTCTGAAAGCAAGGAGTGCAATGCAGAAGTACATCGGAAGCACAGCATGGGTCAGAATGTCGCAGATTATGTGCACTGCCTAATGGAAGAAGACGAAGATGCTTACAAGAAACAGTTCTCTTAGTGCACAGAGAACAGTGTAACTCTAGACACGGTGGAGAAGATGCACAAGAAAGCACATGCTGCTATATGAGAGAACCCAGCTATGAGACGAAGCCAAAGAGAGAAGGTAAAAAGAAGAGGTGGAACCGTGCCCAATGTCCCTTGCTCAGAAGAAAGATCAGGCAGCTTGGAAGAAGGCAAGCTTCCTCAGAGCTCAGAAGCAGGCTGCTGAGAGCTAAACCAAATTTCTATGGAGATTTTTCAGATAAAGACTAATAAACTTATTCATCAATCAAAAACAAATCTAAAAGAAAATATTTAATGCTGGGATTGGTAAGGATTTCCTAAACAATGTTCAAAGGACAAACTGTGAAAGCAAAGAAGATAAATCAGCTGGACTCTAGGACCAAGTGTGGTGAGGAGCTAGTGCAGGAAGAACCTCACGTACCTTCTGCAGAGGCCATCCAGTGACAGCGCCACTTTGGAGGACAATATAACACATCTAGTGCAGTTGCTAATAGGCCTGCCACCTTCCCTGCACCTCTGCTGTTGGATCTGACCCTATATAAACTCTCCCCACACCTGCCTCATTTCCTAGTGCAAAAAAAGAACTCAGGGAGAGCCGCCCAAATAACTTAGCAGACTAAAGAGCCTGAAAGCAGACACAGGGGCCAGGGGTTCAATCCCTGGGCCTGCCATGCCGGCTCCGCCCCCGGGGCTCGCTGAGATGGCAATTGAGACTGGATGTGGCAGCCCACGCCTGTGATCCCAGCTCTTGGGAGGCTGTACACAGGCAGATCACTGCATGTCCGATCGAGTAGTGAGACCCTGAACACCCTGTAGACCCTTCCCTAAAATACAAAAAAAGAAAGAACCCAGTGAACAGATGTTACAGGAGGAGAGAGGGGTAGGGAGGGAGGAAGGAAGGAAAGAGGGCAGGAAGGCAAGAAAGAAGAGAAGCAAAGGAAGGAAGGAAGGGAGTGGACTTTCTCTCACTGGTATTTGCTCTGTTAAGGGTGTTGAGGGCCTGCTTGTCCTTTGCTGCCCTGCGCTGAAGGACCAGGAAGATCTGTCAGGTCTGCTGAAATTCTGGGGACTCTCAGATTAATGTATGTATCTCATTCTACCATGGTCAGAAATAAGGATGCCATTCTGTAATATACATCTTTATGGAGTTCAATCATCATTCTTTCTTTCTTTTTGCTGGCTACCGCTACCTTAAGGGTGGGTGTGGGGATCAAACTACCGTCCCCTGTGCCTGACTGGGATTGCCTGTGCAGGAGCTTAAACCATTGAGCTAACCAGGAAGCACCCTCCCCCCTGTCATCATTCTTTAAATAACACACTCTAATGGCATAAGTGAAACGAGTCTATTTAATGTATAAAACATGCTGTAGCAGTGTGTGACAGGGAGCACAGTATATTAGTGATTACTGGATATTACAATTCTACTGGCAGGAAAGCTGTAGACCTGATGCCCTGAAAAGATAAAATGCCGAGGAGGTACATGTGAGAGTGAGCAAAATATGTTTGACAGGTTTGGGCAAAGATGAGTATTCTTTTCAGATAGTAAATATTCATATGCACTGAGGCAATCCTTTTATAACATATATTCCCTAGAGCATAGGCAATACGGCAGCTCTTCGTGTTGCTGGAAGAATGTGTGGTTACCCCGGCAACAGCGTCTTACCTTCTGCTTCCAAGTTCTACCTGGTGATTTCAAGTCTAACAGTGGCGCCGCATCTACATTTTCATCAAGGAAACAAAATGCATCCGCGCGTTGTCTCGTGGGGGATTGAACAGGAAACCAGCTTGCAAACTGGTGGAAGAGAGAAGAGGAATAGCACTGCACGCCAGCGGAGCCAGCTGCAGTTTCAGACCCTAACTGCGGTCACGGAAACCGGCCCAGCCCAGAGTGGCCAGGACCACTGCGCCGGGGCTCCAGGGGCAGGAGGCCGAGGGCCCGTGTCCACCTATGCTCAGTAGCCCAAGAACACTTTCTTATCCTGTTTCAGAAAAGTGTGCTTCTAGGTGGGACTTGGCCTTCTCTAGTCCTATAGCATGCTCTAGACAGGACACAGGCGCCTCCGCCTTGCCATGAGCCCCAGAGGGCGAAGGACGTGGTGTCCCGCTGGGCTACCAGTGCTCCTGAGTTTTCTCGGAGTTTTGGGGTCATCCTTAGCGTGAGTCCCATTAGGCGTGCAAAATCCTCCAATGATTGCTCATCCAGCGTGGCGCTGGGTGCGGGGGCAACAGGCTGGGGTCTGTTCTCTGAAATAAGATTTTGGACAACTTAAGGTGTATGCGTAGAAGTTTAATTGACTTCTCTTTTAATTGTTACGATTCTCCATGTGTATTGCTGAAAGTTTAGACAGGAAAAATTTATTGGGATAAAAAGTTACTGAAGATACTGCTAAGATTGTTAACCTATTGAAACACTGCTTTTTGTCTTGTTCATACCTTTTTCTGCCTTTCTGCTGCACTGTGGAAGACCTGCCCGTGTTTCACCCGTATCACTATTGATTTTCTGCAGTGCCAATTATGACCTGCCTGTTTTCAGTGGAGTGCTTAATTCTGGGGTGAAGTTTTGTGGGGCTCTTTTTGTGTGTGCTATTAGGGGTTGAACCCATGTGCTTGGCTACATTCCTAGCATTATACAAGTTTATTTTATCTTATATTTTGTTTTGAGATGGAACCTCACTAAGTGGCCAAGTTGCCTAGGCTTGGCTTTAACTATAAAACAAGGGAACCTTTAATTGCATATTTTAGATTATAGTCCAGGGCATCTGGTAAGACAAATACAAGTCTAGCAGAAATGGTTGTCTTTGGTGAATTTCACAGAAGACCACGATCTACAGAGGTAATATCTGAGCTGATAGACTTGTGGGAGAAAGTTCTGTGGTCATATGGAGGAGTGGATTCTGCAAGAGGAGCGAAGAAAGCCCACTGTGGATTCTATGGCCTTAACTTCCTCAGATTGCCTGAGCTGGATACCATCATAGGGTGCTTCAAAGAGGCCCATTCCAGATGCTGCGTGGATCAAATGCTTAAGGTGCTGCCCTGGGGTCAGCAGGAGGAGGGCTGGAAGCTGACTGTGGAGACAGTGGCACAGGGCTTGCTGGTGACGTGCCCACACACTATTCTGATGAGCTAATGAGGGTCTGAATTCCAGAAGGCGTGGGAGGAGCTGGGCTGCCGATCGCAAGGAGGGACCCACACTCGGGGAGTTTTACGCCACAAGGAAGAGAGTTGGGGTGGCAGCTGCAGAAGTTTGTGGAACTGGGAGAGCTTTGCTTTTAATGGCAGAAATGATTACAGCGCATCTGTATGCTGGGGATGATTCAGGAGGGAACAGAAGGCTTGGTGATGCCAGAGCAGGAGGACAATTGTGAGCACAAGGGACACACTTGGTCGTAGGGACATGGGACGGTCATCTGTGTCTACAGGAGGGAGGCCAGGTACTGGGCACGGATGCAGGGGCCAGCGTAGCATCCGCTCGATGTAGCTCGGCTGGTCTTCCGCCAGAGTGCGGTGCATGCAGCAGACGCAGCCTGTCTGCCACTTTCTGTGTGAGCACTGGGCAGGGTGTGGAGGATGGCCCCTCCCCGTCTGCACCTTCTTCCAGAATGCAAGTAGACGCCCGTTTTTCCTGGGCCTATCCTTGATCCTAACACTTGTACTGCAGTTGCCTTTACCACCAACCTGCACCTTCTATAAACTTCAGATCAGACTTGGGTAGCCATGGGCAGAGGGTCATACCCTGGCGAGTGATCAAGCCAGAAATCGAACTTGGATATTGTGTTTTGCTGTGTTCTTTCACTGTTACGGCTTGTATCTAGGTGTCCCCCAAAGCCTCATGCCATCACCCTGGGGTGTTCTCAGAGGAGGCTGGATCTGGAGTGTGTGGCCCTGGGATTGATTCATGGTATAGCTCTAGGACCACGGGCTGTAGGATCAAGGGTGTGGGCGCTGCCTGCCCGAGGAGTCTGGATAAGATATCAGGGGTGGGAAGAGTTGTGCTCAGGCCTGGCTTGTCGCTTTGCTACCTTCTGCCCACCGTGAACTGTTCCCCTGTGCAGTGCCAGTCTGCTCTGCCACCCTGCCTTGGAGCCAGCTGACTGGGGACTGAAACCTCCACAGGCTGTGAGCTAAGTAAACCTCTGCTCCCTCAGCTTTGGGTGTCAGGTGTTTTATCTCCGCAATGAGAGAAAAATAACGAAGACAGGATTGGGTACCAGAGAAGCAGGGTCATTCCTGTGACTCTACCTGACCAGCGGTTCAGGAGCATTAGGCACTGGCTCGTGGGACAGATTCAGAGATGTCATCTGAAAAAGTAGAGCCGTACCTGTTGGGAGATTCTGGCCAGGGCTCAGAAGACAAAGGGGCTGATGAAAATCCTGCCAGGTAGCTGCTGGGGTGCAGGACTACAGTGGCTGTTGGACTCCAGATGCTGTGTGTTATGTCTGTCCAACAAGTTTGTCTGCCTTATGCTCATGTCCTGAGACTTTGCCTGAGGCTGTGATTAAGGGTGGCAGACTAATTTGTCTTGCAGAAGAAATGTCAAGGCAGTCTCATGTCGAGGTTGTGACATGGCTGCTGCTTGGGGCTTTAGCCAGATTTCTGTTGAGACTCAAGAGCAAGGAGCCCTGCAGAATGACTTAAAATACCGCGAGCTCAGCCAGAAAGGAAGCTCTGGTAAAGCTATGCCTGGAAACATGAGACATAGAAAAACCGTTTGCTGAAAAGACCAGCAAAGCAAATATCTCAGAAGAAGAGAACCAAGAAGATGGCTTGAGGACATGATGAGATCCAGCAGGACTCCAGCCTTTGCACGTTGAGAATTGAGGAGGAGAAAGATTTTGCTTTAAGGAGACAGCCCCAGAGCACCATGATCCAGAGTGGTGGTGGGCTAGAGAGCATGCACCTCAGGATTAGGTCCAGGGTGCCCAGTGATCCTGGCACTTGGCACCTGCATCCAAGAAAGAAGGAAGCCTGGCTCCTGCTCGGTTGGCGGCAGACCTTGGCATCATCCACATGGTGCTGGTTTTAGGCACATGCAGAATGAGAGAGTTGTGGGGTGAGAGAGGCTTCCACCCAGATTTCAGAGGAAGGCCTGGGAGGCCAGGCAGTGTGCTCCTGAGAGGCAGTGTGTGATGTCTAAGGTGCAGTGGAGACTCCAGAAACTCAGAGAAACCAGGAGTGTGGGTCGTCTGAAGAAAACGGCAAGGTGGGAGCAGAACAGGCCAGGAGCAAAGCCGCGGGAGCCACACCCCTTGGCGGTAGAACAAGGCAGAGCTCCGAGCCCTCAGCATCCACAGTTGCTGCGCACTCTCTGCCCCTCTCTCTTCCTCTGAGGTAACACTCCATGTTTCTCTGTGCCCCTTAAATGAGGTGGGGATGGGATGTAGGTGCTCATTTTATGGCCCCGAAATACAGATTTTTAACCAGAAGAAAGCGTCCAGGACCTCTGATTTCACTTCACTCTTACCCCATCAACACACATAGCTTCTCTGCTCTTTTGAGGAAAGAAGAGATGATAGGTATGAGTCTAGTGTGAAAACGCTTCTCCCTGGTACCTCAGGGGCTGCCGTTGCCCCTGCTCTGGGGCGCCAGTGGCCTGCAACTGGCAGGTGCACCCCGATGCGTGTGTAGCCCAGGGAGTGTGTGTAGATGGCACTTAAATTTGGCTTAACACTAAAGTGTAGTTTACAAAGTATTTAGAAAATAAATTTTAGAGCGCTCAAGTATGTATCTGTATAATATTTTCAGAGCCTTAACACCAATGCTTCTATGGCTCAGAGGAACCCTTACTGGAAAACATCTTGGGTTGCAAGATTTGTGCGTGTGTGCGCACGCGCACGCGCACGCGTGTGTGTGTGTGTGTGTGTGTGTGTGTGTGTGTGTGTGTGTGTTACTTGGGATTGAACACCCAGGGCCTTCAACTGAGCTCCAGGCCCACCCCTTTTCTAGTTTTTAATTCTGAGACAGGCTCTCCCTAGGTTGCCCAGGTGGGGCTTGAATGTATGATCTTGCCTCCGACTCCCAAAGTGCTGGGACTGCAGAGGTGCGCACCACCACTGCTGGTAGGAGAGAAAGGTGATCGTATCCATGCTCTCACGGAAGGTGCGGCTCAGTTGTCAGCCCTAAACACTGTCTTGCCTCCAGGCTGGGGAATGAAGAAAATCCATTGTCTCCAAGGGTGAGCCCACGGCCTTATTAACATTGCCATATATGCTGATTCTGTGTGTGGGTGCAGTGGGAGGGGAAGCGAGGGCTAGAATTAGTCATCTGAATTACGGGCTTGTTTGGGTCCTGGGCCGCTTCTGCCCTAATCAGTGCCAGTAAATCCGGCCGGCCACTTCCACACGGCTTCTCTCTTTCTGTCCCACTCGTAAAACTCCACGCCAAAAGTACAAATCCCAACCCTCCCTTTCTTGGTTTTTCATACAAAAACTATTTTGAAGTAATTTATTTACATGTCAAACCTTGAAGCACTGTGGGCTCATTCAGTTCACAGCCTCGCTAAAATGTGTGTTTAAAAAATCCTGATGGAAGCATAACATTTTAAGAGGTCAATACTTTTTCACTGAATTTAAATTCCAGAGAGAAACAAAATGGCAATGTTGGAGGAAAGGCTAAAGAGGAAGGTTGAGAGAAGCGAAAATGTCAGCAGCAGCGCTTCCGCGCCTGCCCGGGAGAGGCTGCGAGCAGCGCTGTGAGCGGCTCTGGGCGGCGAGCGCGTCACTAAGCACGGCCTGGCCTGCACGCCGTCCGCAGTGCACCGGCCAGCCGCAGCCCCGCTGCCGTTCAGGTGTGTCTGTGAGCACGCGGAGCGCGCGTCGCGGGAAGGAGTTGGCGCCTATTTCCAAAGATCTCATTACGTACATATTTCAGGTTAATATGCATTCTGCGTTCACATAGTTTGACTAACAGAAAACGTAACTTTTCAATCAACCCTGCCTTGCAGGAAGTCGTCCTTTAGGAGTCCTCGGAGGCTGACTCTGCATGTAGCAAACGTGTATTAGTAGTAGAAGGGCCAGAAGCTCGGGCCTGCTTCTAGCTGCAAGGCGCTAATTTTTTTTTTTTCAGGGAAGTCAAAAGAACTTTTATATAAAGGAGTGAGAAGGATATAAAGCCATAAAGGGGAACCAGGAGGCAAAGTTATTCCAAAGTTACAAACGGATGTCCAAACAAGCTAGAAAAGTCTTGAGCTCCAAATAATTAAACGAAGAGTATAATACCATGCCTGAGTTAATCCAACGCCTCCCAAATTATGGAACATGTTCCCCTGGGGTTCTTGGACAACCTGATGAAAATAACAGCTCCCCAGGGACTGCATATCTTACACTTCTGCACAGGGAGTTTGGTGTTTGAGTCCGTCTTCCTTTCCATTTTAGAGCTGGTAGGGTCATGGCTGCCGGGGCTAATGCATAGTAACTGTTTACGCTGCCGTCTCTGCTCCCAGAAAGTGAGCACTCCCAGGACAGAACTGCGTTTTTTTTTCACTTCTTGATCCGACCCTTTTCTGTGTGGCCCTGTGTGGTAGGCTAGGAGATTCTAAGCCTGCTGTCCGGCAGCCTAGCAGGGTGGCCAGTGGCTACAGCCGGCGAGGTCCCCTCGCTCCGTGGGACTCCCATCCCTTGGGAAGGTGGCCGCGCACCTCTGCCTCTGGCCAGAGACTGACACAGTGAACACCAACGCTGCAAAGCTCTTGGGGCCTAAACCTGTAAGTCACAAGACACCACTCCTATCACAATGATGTATTAGCCAAAGCCTAGGAAGGAGAGGTCTGGATTCAAGGGTAGGAGAAATGGATTCACATTTTTGGGGTGGGGTGGGGGAGAGGATCTTGCTATGCAATCCAGGCTGACCTTGCATTTATAGCATAGCCCAGGCTGGCTGTGGACTTGCAGTGATCCTCCTGCCTCAGCCTCCCAAGTGCTAGAATTACAGGTGTGGCCACTGTGTCCAGCACCTTTCCACGCTGTTTTGAGGAATTAATAGCCCTTATGCTCAGGGATGAGAGGAATGTTTACAAAGGCTTTATAAACAATCCACACAAACGATAAGGAAATAATAGAATAGAATAGCTGACGTGACAAAAATCATGGTGCTCAAATAATGGATGGATAAAACTATATTTAACCTTACACCTGAATTTCACACTGAACAGCTGGACAGTTGACAGTTTTTGGTATCTTGTCCATATTAATCCCAGTGCTATGCACAAAGAAGATTTTTTTAAAAATGAATACAACCTGCCAGTACATTCTGGTGAGGTGCAGATCCCACATACACAGCTCCAACACCATCTACATAATGCGCGCTACAGGAAAGAGCTTTCTGGGCACAGCCTGGCGTTCTGGGGAATGGCCTGAGAGCCTGCGGGTGTTCTTGGGCCCTGTCTTAGTCACTTTTCACTTGTTGCTGGGACAAATACCCGGCACTCAAAATGAAGGAAGGAAAGGTTTGTTTAGCTCACAGTTTGTGGAGGTTTCAGTCCATATTAGGCTGGCCCAAGGCTGAGAGGAACAGAGCAGAGAGCATCCAGTTCACTGCAGCAGAACAGCAACAAAATGGTGGCAGAGACAGCCAATCAATCAGGACAGCAGAGCAACAGCTACAGCTCTAGTCTGTCTCTCTGTTGCTCTTTATATTGCATTCAGGCTCTCCACCTTAGGATATCCGCCCTAGACCACACCCATAGTCTCAGCCTTACTCAGACTGATAATCCCATCAGTACTATAACACAATCCCAGGGATCACCAATCAAGTCTCAAACTCTAGAAGTCCCCGCCCCCTGACTCGTGAGGCTTTTTGGGGGACAACTAGACATAAACCATAAGAGGCCCACACTTTTTAGCAGGTCTCGAAAAAGCGTGAAGCCAAAAAGAGGCGTGAAGAGGACTGCGAAGGCTTAACAGGGCCATGGCGCGAGGCAGAGGGATGAAGGGATGAACTGAAGAGAAGTGGAAGCCTCTGTACAGATGGGAAGGCGGTGACGGGGGAGGAGGCCCTGGCTCAAGTCAGGAGTCAGTCAGGCGTGGGGAGGTGAGGCGGGCCTGGGAGAGGGGCCGGACGGCAGCATGTGGAGACTTGGGGAAAGAGACGGGAGAACAGCTAATCCAAGGATGACTGAACTTTCCGGCTTTGGCAGAATGGTAGGTTACTAAAACCAGCAACTACCTCCACCCCAGGAGTAAGTGAGGGCTTTCTGGACCATACTTTTAGAATTCAGTTCTGTCCAGGTACAACTGAGGTAGGCGCCTCAATGATAATCCAATGAAGCACTGGGAACACAGGTGTGGGACTTGCCTGCCTGTGCCAGGAAGCTGTCTAGGACTTGGAATTAAGTTGACAAATACCCAACGGGAGCTCCTGTCTCTATGTGCTTTGTGAGGGCATGAGGAAAGGCACCAGAGAAGGTGCCAGCACGTACAAAAGTCCACACAGATCTTGCCTAACGTTAAATGTGAAGAAGGAAAGAAACCCAGTTGGTGGCTTGAGTGCCCTGGGGTGGCTACATCTCCTCAGGTAGTATGGAAACCGAAGGCAACATTTTGAAATGTATAACCCAAAGCTGGGAAGGAAAGTGAATGTCCTGTCTCTTGATAAAGAGGATGATGCCAACGAGCAAACCTTTGCAATGGAAAGCGATCGCTTTGGAGACCCGATCACCACCTCCATCCACAGACAGCTGAGTCTTTCCTCTCTTGGGGTACAGCAACACAGGGCACCTGAGGAGTACACATCGGAAGCTATTCTGGTTGCCAGGATACCAGAGTAGAACTCAGGAGACAGGACCCAGAGAGGGGGACAGAGATAGGATAGAGAGGGGGGTGGGGACTCAGTAGCCCCTGAGGGGACGATAAAATTTGGGGTTCAGCCCTACCCCATCAGTGCCCAAGAATGGGGGGTCCTGAGCTGTGAAGCCCTTCCCTGATAGCGGGGCTGTACAGGGTGCATGATGTCATCGTGGGAGGGACATGGACCATGTCGCTTCACCTTGGAGCAGGATGGTGTGCACCATCTCCTGGGTTTCATCCGTGCCTCTCTGAGGCAGTGACAGGGCACACACTTCTGTCACCATACACTTGCAAGAGCCTGGCCCCAGAGTTACCTCTGGCGCAATGGACTGCCAGAGACTTTGCCTTTTGACTCTTGCGCTTCATCTTGCCAGGGAAAAGGCATATGCAAATCGTAAGGAAATTACGCATTCAATCAGTCTGGCTTTTCAGTTTACTCATCTCTGAAAATGTCTCCCTGTTTGCCATTTATGAGCAGTGTTATATAAATCACTTGCTTCAGTGGTTCTGACCGTGGGTGCTTTGCCTTGTGCCGGGATGGCCCTCGAGATCTACAGGGAATAAGGACAAATGAGTTCATGATTGATGCTGAAATTAGAGGACTGCATGGAACGAAGCTTTCTGTGATGAATACGTCGTCATTTTAGAGTCTGTACGGGTGTCGAAGACAGGAGAAAAGATTTGTTATCACTGTTTTCAGCTTAGGTGAAATGCAGTTTCAAAGCCCTAGGCGACACGGGCAGGAGTGAGGCTGAGCTGCCCACCTGCCTGCCCGCCTGGGATTTCTACCTGAGCACAGTCAGCTTTGGCAACGCTTTCAGATTCTTCTGTAATTCGCTGGGATCACCTTGCTTCAGGCTTTGCTAGGGCATCGTGCAGATTACAGAAGTAACCAGAGAAGGCGTCACCAACTGCTGGTACTGTATTGGTCCCTACGGTGCCAAAAAGGGACTCGAAGAAAAGCAGGACATGTGTGGTCAGGGCCACGGTGCTGCCAGCGGCCTGCATCACACAGTTTGTGATCTCAAATATTTCTGCTATGTTTTGATGAACATAACAGTGTTTCCTTCCAAGAGCAGAGGAAGGCCTCTGGGGAAAGCCGCAGATCACTGGCAGCACGGGCTCTGCTGGGCTGGTCTCTCGCTGGGCTCCTGCAGCGAGGGTCTGAGTGATCCATCCTGAGCTTGGCAGGGAGGGCCGACACAGTCACGGTGTGGTTTCCTCGTGCTGGTAGCCGCCCTGCGCCGCCGCTGCCACCAACGGTGTCCGTAATGCTGACACAGGTTAGCAGTTGCCCAGTCTCTGCTGTGTTCTAGGGGCTCTAGCCAGCTCAAGCCCTACAAGTGCACCCTTCTCTTACACAGGAGGAAACGGAGGCCCAGAGAGGTCACAGCTGTCGTCAGGGAGCTGGGCCGGAAGTTGGCACTCGAAGGTAAGTGATCCAGACAGGAAAACGAGGGCGCCAGGGCCCCTGGAGGGATAAACTGCTCCAAGGGAAGGGCTCCTTGCTGAGGATGCGGAGGCAGCGGTGAGCCCTTCCTAGGCTCTCTCTCATCCTCTCCGTGAGCTGGAAGGAAGCCGGGGGACCCGCGGAGCGCCTCGATTTCCACACTGGGACTCGCGGTAACACATGGCCTTAATGTGGGGACGCAGGGACACTTCCTTCTTTGGCTTCTGGGAAAGGAGATTTTGTTTTCAGGAGGCAGCAGGCTTCTCGGCCCCGCCTACTTGCACCTTGTGTCCTTGACAGACAAGACTTACAAAGCTAAAAGTTAAAAGAGAAGACGAGATGTTGTGGATGGGAAGGAGACCCTCAGGTGGGGCTTCCCGATAGCTCGGCAAGGCACGCATGGAGCTGTGCTTACGAGTAGGGCGTTTGCAGGAACTGTGACGTTTGTATTCCTTTAATGTTCTTCACAGGTGTCCAGGAGGATTCATTATTTTAGCTTTCATAGTGATGCTGTTTGGAAGTGCCAGAAACTTCCAAATATATGATTTCTCCACAGAACGTGGAGCCAGAGCCTCTTCCAGTGTGCTGTCCTGGGCATCCCTGAGTGCGGCGTGTTCACATGGGGGACCGTGGCTCCTGGACACCTGGGTGCAGGCCAGGGCTCCACTCAGGAGTGTTGGGGTGAAGTCATCTCTGCTTGCTGCCAGTTTTCACCCAGGCTCCTCATGACCATGCCCAGGAGACCATTCTGCAGTCACCTCCTGAGGATGCCTCTGGGTCCTTTATGGGAGGGTGACATTTTCTCTTGGCAGGCGGTATAATAGTGGAGGACTCTCCTTGTCACTCTCAATTGCTTTTAATAACTGCAGAATTTCTTACAAGATGTTCAGAGCTTCGTAAACAGGTCGATGGCACATTTCATCATCTGAAGTGACCAGGGTTATAGACAATGTTGCAGAGGAAGGAAGACCGTGAACATATTTCTAAATAGCGGTGTCGCTGGAGGATGACCCTGCAGGTCCAGCAACATCAGCCGGCAGTGGGGAAGGAAGTGATCTAATACAATAATGTAATAATTTTTTTAAAGCAAAGCCTCCAGGTGTATGCCAAGCGCTTGCTATGGTGTTGAACTTGACCGGCATCTCAGCACTTAAGCATTTATCATTACATTGAAGAACGAATTAAAAAAATAAGAATGGAACAGAAATGCAATTCAGATGGTTACAAGGTAGGGTATAATATCTAACTTTAACTTAGGAAACCTAATTAAAACATGGAGGAACTGAACAGGGTCCCTGATACTTTGTCACGCTGCTCTTTTAAGGGCATACATGTAGGAAATCATTTTAGATAGGGCTTGATCCCATTCACCCTCAACAGATTTTTTTTTTTTAGAGAAGGGTCTACAGGATGTTCAGGGTACCACAACTAGATCAGATGCACAGTGATCTGCTGATCAGCCTGTTTACAGCCTCCCAAGAGGTGGGATTACAGGCGCTACCATGCCCGGTCTCAGCCCGTCCCCAGGGGGCGGGGCCGGCACGGGCAGGCCTACAGATTGAGCCCAGCCTCTGTTCCTGCTTACAGGTGCTTTAACAGATTTTTAAAAAAATAATTTAAAATTCTGAAAGGTATAGTAGTGTTTTTATCTGGTGCGTGGAATTATCCTGAGGGGTCGGTGTATACCCACCAGCCTACGGGTTGGTGGTGTGTTTGTTGGGCCCAAAATGCCAAGCTTCTGGGGAGGGAGGAAGCTGACGATTGGCAGGCTTTGTCTGTCCCAGCCCATAACGCCAGCCCCTTCCGCCCTTGCGGAGGCAAAGATGTGGACAGGGCGTCAAGGACGAGCGTTCAGGCACGTACTTACACCTGGAGTATGCAAACTAACCCCTCTCAGAACAGCGAGCGCTCCGTCTGTAGAAGATTGCTTCCGACAGCAGAGCTCACTGTGAGTATTGCTCCAAAGGTTTTTTTCTGAAGGTTAATTGAATAATACATGTAAAGCACTTTGCCAATCTGTATTACTTTTTTTTTTTTTTTTTTTTTGCAGGACTGTGGTTTGAACTCACAACGTTGCACTTGCCAGGCAGGCATTTGGTAGCCTCAGAGCTATGTCTCCGGCCCCATCAGTGTGTATTACTAATCATTATCATCATGATCCTCATTATATTGTTCAGGTGAAGAAGATCAGGCTCAGAGACCCAGGGAGCTGAGACGCGGGCGGCAGGCCCAGAGCACAGAGGCGGTTCCGTGGCCTCCTCGGCCTCAGCTTCCCACCTGCGAGCGGCTTTCGCAAACGCTGCACGGGGACGCGGGCAGTGCTGGCAGGGTTTGCCTGGGTCGAGAAGCTGAGAGGTGACAAGGAGGAGGGGCCAGGACTCAGGCCTGCACCGGAGCGAGGGGGAGCCCCCGGCTGACACCCGTCTCCCGCCGCGTCCCCATGTTTCCCTGTAGCGGTGTCTGTTCCGTGCTTCGTGGTTGCGCAGTCTTCGGAGCGCCCGCTCGCTGCGGGCCTTGCCTTCCCGCGCCCCTGCGCATGCTTATTTTGCTGAGTAACAAGAAGAAATGAGGGCGATCACCGCCCCGTATTGCCACCACCATCCTGTCTGACGCCGTAGGGGCACAGAGGCTTGGCCCGTGGCATGGCGCTGGTGGAAGTGCACTGAGACAGGGTAGCATCGGGCGGAAGGCAAGTGGGTCGCCATGGGAGGAGGCCTAACTGCTACAGCAGGTGGGCCGGCCTTTCTCTCTCTCTGTCTCTCTCTCTTCCTTTCTTCCTTTCTATGCACTTAGTACAGGTTCTCCTCACACAGATGGGACTCATGGTGACCCTTCTGTTTTCCGCCTCCCAAGATGTGGGATTATAGGCGCACACCATCATGCCCAGGCTCAGTCGCAGTCTCAGTGTGCCCCGGGGGCAGGGCTGGCAAAGCAGGATGGAGATCAAACCCCTGTCCCCACCTCCGCATGAGCAGGCCTGGTGATCCTCGGAGCTGTCTGGCCGGCTCCTACTCTGGTCTTTTCTTTTGGTCCCTGTCTTAGTTACTCTTCTCTCCTTGCTGGGACAAACGCCCGACACTCAAAATGAGGGAAGAGAAGGCTTATTTAGCTCGCAGTTACTGGAGGTTTCACTCCATATTCAGCTGGCTCCAAGACAGAGACACATGACAGAAAACAACCTTTCCTGGTGGCTGGCAAAGAGCAAGAGCCCAGGTAGAGAGCTAGCGGCAACTCAAGCTGATAATTTTCCTCCTCCCTTACATTGAAATGCCAATCACCTGCCCCAGGGGAGGGGCAGCACCCACATCCACAATAATCAACTACAAATTCCAGAAGCCACCCCGTGACTGCGCGAGGCTTTAGGGAGACACCTAGACACAAACCATAACAGTACCCAGGACTGGCCTTGGGACCTTGTGCTTGCCAGGCAGGCGCCTATGCCACCGAGCTATCTCCCTGAGCCGTCTGGCCTTCTCCCTAGATCCTCTTGTGCTACAGAATAACCGTTGGTGCTGCAGCGCTCCCGCCTCCCTGCAAACGTTGGGGAGGAAAGGCGCTTTCTGAGGTTGAGTTGTTTTCTGCATGACGTTTACTAAATCTTCATTTATGCACCCTCGTCATTGTAAGTGTCCTTGGGATAAAAATTCTCCAAAGCACAAGCTCTTGGGAGGGACCGGTGGGATCATCTCCTCAGTGGTATCTTCTCCTTCGCATTCCTGTCGCTGTCACCCCTCTTGGATTTACTCGGGCATTAGATGTCATTGCCTGCCTGCTTGTCTGCCTTTATTGGGGTCTAGGCTTCTCACAGGTACAGACGGAGACACATTCCCCTTCTTCCAGGCCCTTGAACAAGAGGGTCCCTAGGCCACCATCTGGAGTGAGGCTTTGTGCTGGGCCTGCAGGACAGGTAGTGGGCAGACGGGAGTGCCTCATCTTGACCTCAGGAGGTGCAGACGGTTTTGCCAATGAGAGCTTTTGGCAGCCACGGAGGCCAGTGTAAGGAAGGAGAGAGGAGGGTAGAGAGGCAGGACGATGCGGAGAGGAGCTGAAGCTAAGGTGGCAGCTGGGGTAGGAAGCGCGCTGCGTGTCACCAGTGGCTTCTGGTTCCCAGCCCCCTGCTTGGGCCAGTGAGACCTGCCAGGAGCCCAACTACAAAGGTCAGAAAAGTGGAATTCGCTCGGCTCTCAAATCAGAGATAAACGGAGGCCAAATCTAAGCAGCAAAAATGTGTCTTTGTGCTTTTTCCTTCAGCCAGGTCACAAGTTCAGTGACTGGCATGAGCTGGAGGTGTAAACCTGAATGTCTAACTTGTAAGCCTAAAAAACTGAGATCAGTGTTAGCAGAGGAACAGTGGCTTCCACTGTGTCAGCCGGGATAATTGCGCAACAAGGCACACAGGCTCACTTTGCGTGGCTTGCAAGTGTTGTCACGCGGTTCGCAGAGTGAACCTGGGTACGCCCACCCCGCATAGGCAAATGGATATTTCCCAGTCAAACTCTTGCTTGAGCACTAGTTTGAAAGCTATTCTGTTTTATTTTAGATTCTAGAAGAGCTACTATTTTCTTGCCTTGACAGGAGTATGAACTGCTTAACCTCTTTAAGGCTTAGTTTTCTTTTTAATTAATGCATATTAATTATGCGCAACAATGAGTTGGTTCTCTGTTCTTGTAAAATTTTCTTCTTTCATTGGTCCACTGTCTTCCTGGACTAATAAGAAGAAGCAAAGGAAATTGGAAAAAGGGAATAGTTTGTCCTTTTTTTGGTTTCTTTTATTGTTGGCATCAGCTGGAACTATCTGTGCCTTAAATGGCACACGCTGAAGGACAGGAGCAAAAGATGAGAAAAAGGACGCGTAAGTGTGGAGAAGCGGCAATAAAGACTTAATACGCACATTTTGGAGTTCTTATATACACTCCCTTTCCCATCCCCCCAAGGTTCTAATGAAAAGTCACTTGTTTTAAAAGGAGAGTGTAATTTCCTAAAGGCAGGCAATCAAATGTTAGGCTGAAATTCTTTCATTTCAGAGGCAAGTCCTCCACACTTACTTTTCTTTCTCTCTCTTTCTTTCTTTCTTTCTTTTTTTGGTGGGACCTGGGTTCAAACTCACAACCTTGCACTTGCCAGGCAGGCAGGCATTTGTGCCACGGAGCTATCTCCCCAGCCCCTTTCTGTCTGTCTGTCCGTCTGTCTGTCTGTGTCTGCCTGCCTGTCTGTCTGTCTGTCTTTCTTTTTCTTTCTCTCTTTCTTTCTTTCTTTTTTTCTCTCTCTTTCTTTCTTTCTTTCTTTCTTTCTTTCTTTCCTTCCTTCCTTCCTCTCTCTCTCTCTCTCTCTCTCTCTCTCTCTCATGTATTCACTGCAGGTTCTATTGGGTCTCACTATGCAGATCAGATTCCTAGTGATCCTCCTGTTTTCAGTCTCCCGAGCACTGGGATTACAGGCATGTGCCACCACACCCAGTCTCAATGGCATCATCTCAGGATGCTGTGGGGCCAGGGCTGGCACTGCATGTCAGGACCAAACCCCGGCCTCTGCATCTGCCTGAGCACGTGCTCTAACCCGCAGAGCTCCCTGACTGGCCCCGATTTGGATTTTCATGGCACGCCACAAGCTGCTTCTTAGCCTCCCAATGCGAGCACGGCTGAGTCGTCAGTGCCACACCCACTCACGTGGACGCTGCCACAGTGGGGAGGAAGGAAAGATGACATGGCGATTGTGGCTGAGCATATTTTCTAGGTGATAGTTATAAGAAATATATTTTATTCTTTCATTCTTTCAAAAAAAGAGATTTTACCAAATGCAATGGCTTCATGTTAACTGGTTTTGGAAACTGTCCTAGATTTCTAATTTGAGGTTTTCAAAGTATATGAGCATTTTCTGACATAGCAATTCCTTACAAAGATTCTAAGCCCAATATACTGTCTGTGAATTCCAGATATGCAGAGATGATTGCTATACTTCCCTTCTTCCTATTTTTATGGCTGGGGTTTGAGCCTGGAACTGCCTGCGTGCTAGGCAGGTGCGCAGCACTGAGCTATAACCTTAGCCCCCTCTTTGGTTTTATAGAACAGAAAATCATTACAAACTTAAATTCACCCCATGAATATCTGACTAAAGCATTATTTAGTTTTGAATGGATTATACGTGCATGTGACATAAAATTTTCAATGATGCAATCTTTCTATTTTTGTTCCCCGAAGTCGGCCGATGTGGTCAGTTTCCTGTAACTTGTGCGTGCAGACACAAGGCATCAGGTAGCTGCGTTTCCTCTTTCCTCCCTCCAATTTTAATATTTGGTGTGATCGCTCCTTTGTCATCCCTTTCCTTATTTTTGTCTAGATCTTTCCCCTAGTTCTTATTGTTTAGTTTTATTTATTTACTTATTTATTTCTGTATTTAGGACAGGGTCTACAGGGTCTACAGGGTCTCACTACGTAGACTGGACTCACAGTGATTCTCCTGCTTTCAGCCTCCCAAGCACTGGGGTTGCAGAATCGCACTACCACGCCTAATCTCAATCTACCCTGGGGAGGGAAGGTTTATTTAGCTCGAAGTTAACGGAGCTTTCAGAGGGTAACTTTTCATGGCAGTGGCAAAGAGCAAGAGTGAAATGGAAGAGTAGCGCCAACCATGGCCGCAGAGGGGAAGTCTGTCTCTCTGACGTTACTTCCACGTTACCCACCCCAGGCTGGGTGTAGCACTCACACCACAATCCCAGCAGTACTAAGACCTATAATCGCAGTAGGTCACGCGTTAATCTCAGACACTCCAAGTTCCAGCTCCATGACTGCATGAGGCCTTAAGGGGACCACTAGACATAAACCATAACATGTGTGCAGAAGTTAGCTTGTCCATGTGCACATTTTTGAGCAAAACCTTTCCAGGTAACTGCTTGAATGAGAAACAATACAAGCTACTAAATACAAACACACACACAAGACAATCAAGCCAACAGGTGCACCATACAGTAAAACAATTACGCAAGCAAAAGCCATCCTTACATGCAATTGTTTGTGAGTCAGAGTTGTTTCAAGTTAACAAAACAAGTTGAAATGAATTGTATGCTGAGGTTCTGGCTGTGTCACTAGTATGAAAAACCTTCAATTTAAAATTTTCTAGATCTGTGAAGTCTACTAATGGTATTTTTTTTAAACTTTATTTATTTATGTTATGGCCAGCTCAGCCTGCCCTAGGAGTGGGACTGGCACAGCATGTGGTGCCGGGGATCAAACCCGTGTCCCTGCGGTTGCTTAAGCAGGCACATTAGACCACTGAGCTATCTTGCCAGCCCTGACTAATGGTATTTTAATCAGGATTCCTTTGAATCTGTATATCAATTTTGGTCATTGAATATCAAAATTGGTCATTTTCACAAATGTTGGGTCTTCCTATCAGGAGCAAGGAATATCTTTTCATTTTTTCAAATCCTCTTTAATCTCTTTTTCAAGAGTATTATAATTTTCATTGGATAGATCTTTTACTTCCTTTGTGAGATTGACAATTTGAATAATTGTATGGTTGATTTCTGCTGTTGTTTCAAAGGAACATTTAGTGCTTAATTTTTTTCTTTTTATTCTTTTTTAAAAAATTCTTATAACTTTTTTGTTGTTGTTATATATTTTATTTATTTATTTATTTATTTATTTATTTATTTATTTATTTATTGTCTTTTTGAGACAGGGTCTCAGTATGCAGTTCGGGCTGGCCTTGAGCTCACTTTTGTAGCCCAGGCTGGTCTCGAACTCACACCGATCCTCCTGCCTCAGCCTCCCGAGTGCTGGGATTTTGTTGTTATATTTTTGAAGCCAATTTTGCACATTATATCTGGTAACCTAAAAAATAAATTTGAAGATAACATCATGCAATACAGCAACCATTTTGTTGAGTTCCTATTACTTTGTTTAGCAAATTTTGTTTTGTTTCTAATGATACTTTTTAAATTACTATTTTGTGTTCTTTTAGGCAATAGATTAAAAAATTTTGTGTTCTTTAAAATTCATTATTAGTTAATTTAAAAATAATGATATGCTATAAATTTGGATCAAAGAAATATTATAAGAAAAGATTGCTTTTTCCTGCCTACTCTTTATGTCAGTCATTTTATTCAAAAACAAAGGTTAGTTGATGAGAACAGTGGAAAATCTCTGGTGGAATTTTCTGCCTCTAAGTTTGTTGACCTATGACTTGTCATTTTAAATTAACATTGTCAGTAGGTCAAGGATCCTACAGTCTATTTTATCTGTGGTATGCATCTGCAGAGACAGAACCTTAGACTCTTCCATGTGAGACTTCAGCCAATGCTGTTGGCCTACCTGCCATGCAGGCATTCTTAAGATAAAGCAGGGTGGGTGGGAACCCGTCCTAGCTCGGCATAATATCACGGGAATCCGAAGGAAATGACTCATGATAGCCTGTAAATCCTTCCCCAGGAAACACAGCCCTGGATTGCATCACCCAGTGTTTGAAAACATGGTGTCCAAGGAAACCGCTTGGGACTCAGTCCTCATCACTTTCTCTTGTTAGTTTACCCATGGGTTTGTGTTATTAACAACAACCACTGCTTGTGTTCCGTCGTCTCCAAGGTGTGCTTGGGTAATCTTTGGGGGGCTGAGGTAGCCATGGTCCTCAGTGCGGGGGAGGGAAGTCAGCCCACTGAGGCTTGGGTTTGGAGATGGGAGGAAGGAGAGCCAGGACGTACTGAACCTAGGTCTAAATGGCAGTGGGGTGCTATGGACTACATCAGTTAATCTCTGATAGACTCAGGTTTTCCTTGATCTGCAAACTGAGCATGAGATCAGTTTGATATTATGTTGCATAAATGGAATGAGGTCATAGAAATAAAGCCTCTAGGGCGGTATTTTCGTGTATATGGAGCTTCATGCACATTTATTTCATTTAGCTTTCGGGTGGTCTTGGTCTACATTTAGAGAATTTCACTGCCTAATTCCTGTTCTACCATGGTAGTAAATTGGCGTATTCTTTTTTTTTGTATTTATGTATTTATGTTTTTGGAATTAGTATTTTGAATTCTCAATATAATGTTTTTCCAGGGAACTAACTTCAAGGTATTTTTTCCCCCCTGCATTTAACTACTAATCCTTTGGCTCAGTTTTGGATGAAAGACCAAGAGTATGTTGAAGGGATTAGGATGTATCTACAATTTGTTGAATCCTATCGTTGAATAGTTAGAGCAAAGCTGTGATGCGTGTGCAAGATGACCTCTAGAAAGGGAACAGAAACAGTAGGCATAAGCAAAGCCCAAGGATCCACTTATCTGCCAACACATTCGTGTAAGAGATTACGCTACTGGCCAGGAATTTCCTGCTGTATGTCACTTTTTTCTATGGAACTTTTCGACAGCTTGTAATGGGCGTTGCGTTTCCTCTTCTGGCCTGGCTGTTATCAGTCCCACT
Source organism: Myocastor coypus (assembly GCA_004027025.1). Taxonomy (NCBI): domain Eukaryota; kingdom Metazoa; phylum Chordata; class Mammalia; order Rodentia; family Myocastoridae; genus Myocastor; species Myocastor coypus. The sequence continues at coordinate 34,112 of PVJA010011488.1, forward strand.
CAGAGACTCCTGCCTGTTCCGCTTGGGATGCTTTATGACACTTAAGAATTGGTCGCGCCTACTTCTCAAAGATTAGGCTGTTGATTTATGTCCTTGAAGACTCATCAGTCCTGCTTCCCCACACAGGGCTGTGTGAGAATTGACTGTGTTCAAACACAGATTAGTTCTTTGAGTTTCTGGCAAAGGGCTGCCCAGCAAGTCCCAAGCTACACGTCCATTTTTGTAAGAAACAGTTTCTGGTGCTGGGGAGATAGCTCCGAGGCACAAGTGCCTGCCTGGCAAGAGCCAGGTCATGAGTTTGAACCCCAGTCCCCAGTCCTGCAAAAAAAAAAAAAAAAAAAAAGAAGCAGTTTCCTACTACAGCAATACATGAAGGCGACAACTGACAACTGAACAAGCTTTCTGCATAGGCGAGGAGACAAACTGGAGGGCTTCTAACTACTTGGGTGATGCCTAGTGACGGAAAGACAGCAGTGGCAAGAGTGTGTGGTATGAAGCAGAAAAGTGGCGAGAAAATGTGGTGGCATACGGGTAAGTCCTGATTAATTAACCAGGTCTCCTGAGCAGGTTCCTCTCCTCTGTGCAGGTTCTAACACAGGGGCTGGTAGAGGCTGCCCGGGTCATTGTAGGCACACTGTGAGAAAGTCCACAGACCTGTCAGGTGGCTGCCTCTAGACCTGGTACCCTGGAAACTTGAGTGACCATTTCTAGCACAGTTAAACAAATACAGTGTGACTTCTCTTGATTATAAAAATGAAGTAAATGTCCAGAAAGGGGATCATGGGTCAATAGACCACTGAAATGCACTGCTGCCTCAGTTCACAAACGTCTTTCCTGGCTTCTGGTCACAAGCTGAAGGTGGATGAGAACCGAGTGGCATTCTACGGGTGGGCGCCACGTTGGCCTTGCGGGGAGGCCGAGTCTGGTTCTCGCTCAACGTGGTCTAGCAGCTGCGTCGTGGGGAGCGTTGAGTTGATGAGTCAAAGTATCACTGTACTTTCATGTTCTGATAAATAGAAGGAGGTGAACTAGATATGGAAAGAGAGGGCAGGATGCATACCCTGTGTTGGTGGCATGGTGGCATACCAGGTAAAAGTGAACATTCACTTGTCGTACTTCTAGAAAAGGAATTTGATAAGAAGGCAGCTCAAAAGTTAGAAGAACTAATATGCCACAGCTTTTTAACCCGAATTACCATTCAGGAAGATAAGTGAAACAATTTTGGTCTCACGAGAGCATGAACTACGAGAGAGAGCCTGCACTGTGGCTTCCGCAGCTCCCACAACAGTGCCTGGGACATAGTAGGCAATGGTAAATCTGTGTGGAAGGACAGGCTCACCGGCTGAGCATTAGCCCAGTCAAAATCCCATTTTTTTTTTTTTTTTCACGTATGTATTTGGTGCAGGGTCTCACTACGCACCCTGGACTCATAGTGATCCTCCTGTTCTCAGCGCTGGGATTACAGGCATGTGCCACCACACCAGGACTCAGTGGCTGGCACAGCGTGCACCGGGGTGGGGCCAGCATCGCTAAAGTCCCGTTTTTAACTTTCCACATTAGTGATATATCTCAATGTTCAGAAGGGAAGATAGCGGTCCTGTGGCACTGTCCTGTGGCATGGGAGAGCATGCATCTGCCAGACAGACAAAGATCTGTGTCCCCTGGAGCCTCCTGGGTGAAAATCTGGAGCGACAAACAATGTGCACGTGACAGCAGGTGACAGGTGGAGACGCATGCTCCGGAGAAGAGTGGGGCAAGGGAGGGCCGAGAGGGTGGAGGCGGGCGGGAGTTCCTTCCCTAGTGGGGCATTTAGCGAGGAGTTCCTGGAGAAGGGAGCATTTGAGAAAAGCCCTGAAACGGTGGGCCTTGAGGTTATCTGGGACATTAAGGTCACTCTAGGTACACAGTGTGGTCTTAGCCCTAAAAAGACACAGGAAAATGGAACAAAAGACTGTATTTCAGAAATTGCCCCACATTGCTAGGCAGGATGACCTGCACCTGTCGTCCCAGTACCCAGGAGGCTGAGGCAGGAGGACACCTACAGGCTCAAGGTCAGCCTGGGCTACATAGTGAGTTCAGCAGATCAACACCAACCTAAACTGCAAAGAAGATCTTGTCTAAAAAAAAGGAAAAGAAAAGAAAGAAAGAAATTGGTCCAGATATATTTGAAGATTTAGCTTGTGATAAAGTGGCCAGAAAGGGACTGTTTACAAATATAGCACTGAACAACTTGCTATCCAATTGTGAAAAAAAGGAAAGTTGAGATCTTACCTTATGCAGACAAAATTACAAATGGCTAAAAGACTTTCATGCTAAGAAGTACACATTAAAGTACTAAAAGAATGTTTGACCAGAAAAGACCTTTTAAAGAGGTCAAGCAGAGAACAGAGTGCTCTATAGATCTGGTGCAATACAAGTTTATGCTTGGGTCAGGGGCGAGGCTCAGCGGTAGAGCATTTGCCTGGTATGTGTGAGGCTCTGGCTTAATTCTGAGCGTTGAAAAAAAAATCTAAAATGTAAAAATAAAGCAAAAAAAAAAAAAAAAAGATAAAAATTACTACCTGTATGGTAAGGAAGTTGAAAAACCTCACCTACCACGGAGGCGCTGTTTCTTTAATCTAGCTTTTCACTCTCAGTGAAGTGACCATGCACCCTGTGGGGTCAGGTCTCTTTTTCTTGTGTACGAACTGTTAAGCCGATAGAATGTCTGCCAGCAAACTGTCTGCTATAGAGTGGAAAGAGAAAGCATAGAGTTTCAGAAAGCAAAAGTAGATTTATGTTTGCATATTCCCAGAGCAAAAATCCAAAGGAGATGAACACATCTTATACAGAAGAAATCCAAAGCCAAAACAAGAAGGAAGGGCCGCTTAGCCTCCTGGGCAAATCGAGAGAGGTAAAGGAGGTGGCCCTGGGACATAGGCATACATGGCAGTGGCAGGCTTGAGGAGACAGCAGGCTGGAGGGCCACAGAGACCTGCCACCCTTCAGAGACCCTGTGGAAATGGTGGCCTCCGTACACACATGAGTGTCCATGGGCAGGTCCGCTCTCACGAATTTATGTGTGAGTTTTAGTTTCTCTTGTGTTAGGCTCTGTGACACACACTGCCCCGGGGGAGCTGGTAGATAGGCACCTCACCTCTGAAGCACCCTCACTTTTTGCACGTGCTGTTGGAGAGGGCGACGGCTCGTGGGGGGTCTCGGGTTAAGGGCCAGCTGCACAGTACTGGAGCGTTCCAAACCTTCAAACTCACCGGCACTGTTTCACTGAAACATTCCAACACCCTCAAATAAAGTCTGGATACATTTATTTCAAAAAAATTTAAAAAAATTTTTTTTTCTTGTTTCAGAACCTTTGTTTGTTTATTCACTCATTTTTATGGCCGGCTCAGCCCGCCCCAAGGGCAGGGCTGGAGCAGCATGTGGTGCCAGGGATCGAACCGGGGTCCCTGAAGCCGCCCAAGCTTTCCCAATCAGGTGCTTTAGACCACTGAGCCATCCCGCTGGGCCCCATTTATTTCAAATTTAATAGCTGAGAAATTAAGAGAGAGAGAGAGAGAGAGAGAGAGAGAGAGAGAGAGAGAGAGAGAGAGAGAGATTTGCTCCAGGTCTTCCTGTCTGAAGGGCTAGTACCAGAATTAAGACCTGCTGTTCTGGGCTGGGTGGATAGCTCAACAGTACAGCACCTGGCTGGCAAGTGCAAGGTCCTGAGTTTGATTCCTAGTACCAAAGCCACCCCCAAATTTGCTCTTCTGACTTTGTATTTAATTCTGTCTCCTGCATTCTGATGGGCTGCCATGCTCTTCAGGCTTTGAATAAAATTGTGTTTGCTCCAAAATGCAGACTTTGGAGTCTCAGATTTTATATCATGATAGCACGGTCTTCTGGTTTACATGGACTAGTTGTTGGGTGTTTGTTGATACTACTTCAATTTCATTTGGAGCAAATCCTGTTGTTAAATGTTAGCATTGTATGGCTTCAGGGTCTGCTAACTACTTGGTCATTTTAATCAAGGCTGGCTCTTGGAAATTCTCTTCCTCGATTATATGAGAGTGAAATCATTAAGATGTTTGAAGGTAGAGCTTTTCATAGCTTTGCCACTGAGTTTCTTTTTCTTTCTTTTTTTTTTTTTTCTTGTCAAATATTATGAGGAACATTCAGAGTAAAGTGAAAGGGAAAAAAATGTCACAGAGGACAGTTCCCTTGTGATGACGAGGAGGCTCATATCATTTGTAAGGTGCCTTTTGGGAGAAAGTTACCAGCGACCATTTTTTTCTTCCAGTAAAGTGAAGCACAACTGGATGTGCTTGACCTCTTTGGGCAGGCAAGTCAGGAAAGGTACCCTTGGTGTGTGTGTGTGTGTGTGTGTGTGTGTGTGTGTGTGTGTGTGTGTGCTTACATAGTTCCAAGGTACTTCATGCTCTCCATTTCTGAAGAAACTGTCCTCCAGGACAACTGAGGAACCCATGGCTTGAGGGTGGTTAGTGACCACTGTGGTTTGGAGGACTGACTGAGTCTTTAGAGGCTGATTTAGAGCAGGAGACAGGGGAGGGGAGTGGGGAGGACAGAGGGGCAGTAGGAAGGGGTGCGTGCAGCTCCCCGGGGCTGTCCAGTCCTAGGGTTCTGTGCTGTCCCTTTGCATGTGGATCTCATTATCATCCTCAACAAGCCTATGTGGTGGGGAATAGTGTCTGTGGGAAGCCACGCCCAGAGGTGCTTACAGAGAGGCATGTCCCAAGGGAACCTGTCAATCATCACTGACGGGCCAATGAGCGAGGAGCACGGCAGGGCAGCTTTCTCTTCCTGCGTCATCCCCGCCTCCTGTCTATACAAACCGCTCACACTACCTCAATAAACGGGACTTGATCAGATCTTTTGACTTGTCCTCATTCTTTGCGTCTCCTGCCCTGTCTTTGTCAATCCCCACTTCTCCCCCAGGTACGAACCCGTTGAACGTCCCGCAGGTCGGGACAAGTGTCGTCCACACTTAAAGTACCAGGAAGCTGGCCCAGAGAGGTTTGGGGAAATAACCCCAGCTCATATAGCTGGTAAATAGCCAAGTCAGGATGTGAACCCTTGCACCCTGAGTCTGCGGGCTTTTATCTTCATACCTATAATCAAGCACGGTCATTCTCCAGTGATTTTTGATTAACTCCCTGGAATTTTTTTCAAGACCCAAGTGCCACATACTTCAGTTTATTTTTATTCAGAGATAAGAATTTATAGAGAGATGTAGGTTGTTCATGGTTTGTTGAAATTTGTTCTGTGTTTACTCCTTGTTGCACATCAGAAGTACCTTATTAGTTGAAAATAGAGGCATTAATTCCTTTACCGGAGGATCTGAATAGTGCAGGCTATATGGAGGATCTAAGTAATGCACGCCCTGTGGCTTTCTAGCTTTCCTTTTGGAAGATGGCATTTACATTTGTCTCTTGCTCTGTTCTTTTGGCAACAGCAGGAAACTTTACATATGGAAGTCAGTGAGCTCCTGCATATGATTTTGTATACTGTAGGGGAAGAGAAGAGTGAAGATGGCAGGGCCCAGTGGCCTGGGAGTCCAGCTGCAGGCCTGTGTTCCTCGGGGCCAGTCACAGCCCTGGGAAGGTGCGTGAAGGCCTCTGCTCCCAGTCCCGCGGCACTGTCTGACAGAGAGAGCAGGCAGAGCTTTATAGCAGCCTGGAGCAGCCTTTCTGCTGGAGAAGAAATTGCATGGGAGAAGCACTGTGGTGACGGTGCCTCCTCCAGCCTGGTAGTTATCTAGTCACCAAGAGTTTGCTGGGTACCAGATGCACGCAATACAATGGACACTTAGCCATAGCTTCTGTTTTTGAGGAACTCGTGGGCCCAAGGGAAGACAATACATTAAAAAAAAAAAATTTCTGGTACAGAGTGTCAGGGGCACAGCCGTAGGCCACGTGGGAGAACTCAGGAGAGGCACCTGTCTTCACCAGCGGCGTGGTGGAAATTTCCCAGAGCAGGAAGCATCTATTCTGAGCTAGGCGGTGACATAGTGAGTCCAGAGTAGAAGGAAAATGCCTATCCCATACTCAGAAACTATTAGGACTTTCAAGATGGTGAACAAAGAACGTTACATAGACCTAGGGTGCTGGAAGGATTTCCTTCCACTCAGATGCAAGCCCAGAGAGGGGAAATTCCAAACTGCTATTTAACAAGACACACTCTGCCTAGGCATTGATGCTACTTGTTTCCTTTGAGGTATGATGATTATTATCATTATCCTTATTTTTGTAAAAAGTGGTTGGTCAGCTCCATTTTTGTATAAAACACAGGGGAGAAACCTAGCCAATCACTTGTCTAAGAACAGATCCATATTTGCTTATGTCTACAGCACCATCTATGCACTTCCTCTAACTGCTTTTAAAAATGCCATGTGTCCCCACTAATGTCTTCTGTCTAGGTGATGGCCCAAAGACGGGGCAATGGATGGTGGGGGACAGCCCTAAGTGGTTTTCTGCAGTCCCTTCTTTCCAATCAGAGATTTGTATATGTGGGGAATCACCACTGCCAGCTATAGTCGCCTTGATGATGGAATCTAACTCTTTCTCTCCTCAGATGGCGAGCTTCGAAGTGACATGGACCCTTCGGTGCGTTCCTCGGCAGCTCCCACACCTCAGCCCTGAGGTGCTCCACAACCATGGCACTGTGGACAGCAGCAGTGGCCTCCACCTGTCTGTGGCTGGTGGCTAGCGTCTTCAGAGGTCTGTGGATGCGGCTCCCTGGAAACTGCAGCCCGGCTGTGCTGTCTGCGGGCGTGACACGGCGTTGACCTTGGCCTTGCCACGGCTCCTCCCAGCTTGGCCTCCAGCCACAGTTTCGGCCAACTCTGCCTCGGATCCACTGCCTCACCGCCCGCTGACACCCCGCACTGCTGCAGCCACTCCTACAGCATGAGGTATGATTATTATTATCCAACTAAACTCGGTGGGTCTAAAAGAATATTTTAAAAACTGTTCGATGTGGCTGTGACAGTTTTGGAGGAATCACAGGATCTTGGAAGGAGGCAAGGGAATGCTTATTATTTACTGCATTTCCCCCAGAGAAGGAGTTTCTGGAACTCCACGGGATATTTAATACTTTCTCCAGCAGCCTGTGTTTCTGAAAGAAATACTTTTTTTTTTTTTTTTTAATGTGGGACTGGGTTTCGAACTCACGACCTTGCACTTGCCAGGCAGGCACTTATGCCACAGAGCTATCTCCCAGGCCCCTGCCTGAAAGAAATACTTTTTATACGTGACAGAAACAGGTTCAGGGTGCTTGCTATGGGATCAGAAGCCCCACCTATTGACCGCGAAAGCGGAGAACGTGGCACCTGCGGGCACCGCACTGCTGTCCAGATTCGCCGCATACCCCCTGGGGCTTTGTGCAGGCCGGCGAGGCTGCGCGACTTACGGAGTCTCCGCAGGGCCTACCTGCCTTTCCCACCGAGACCAGGCTTGATCGTGTGACTTGCTCGGGCTGAGGGAGTGAGAGACAGTGACGTATGCCAGCTCTGAGCAGAAGGGCTGGGCAGGGTCCCCGGGGGCCGCCACAGTTGGGCACACTCCTGGGCAGCTCCTTCCCGTGCCGATCCGGACACGAAAGCTGCCCGGGACTGCAGCCAGCCAAGGAAGGGAGCGAGGAAGAGGCCGTGGCTGTGGAGGAGCCTCGACGTGGGGTTATTAACGGCCACCACGGGGAGGGCTCCCCGGGTCCCACTTGTGCCCTTTGCCTGAGGGCACAGCCTCCTGGGAGTGAGTCGCCCTCCTCCTGCGGGTCACGCACATTCTTCCAGGCCGAAGCGCCGTGAATTCTGCGGGTGGTGGCCAGAGGCCGGGAAAGCGAGCTGGCGCGGGCAGTCTCCGGTGTCCAGGAGCCCTGCCCTGGCCTTTGCCCCTGACCCAGCCGCTGCTGGTCCCCTCTTAGGCCGTGAGGTCAGAATCAGTTTCCGCCTATTTCTATCAGTGCCTATTTCCTGTTCAGCTTTTGTGCTCTGATTCAGTTCATGTTTTTACTTTGTCCATCATTTCTACTATGGAGGATGGGATGAGGCGGCCTGTGTCTGTAACCCCAGCTCCCAGAAAGCTGAGGCAGAAGGCTGTTGACCTTGAGGCCAGCCTGGGCTGTGCAGCGAGAATTTACCTAAAACAAAAAGAGAGGAAAAGAAACTAGAAAGAAACTGAGTTGAGCTCAGCAGGGAGCGCTTCCTGAGCATGCGCAAAGCAAAGCCCGGTTCCCAGCTGCGGGGAGCATAGGAAAGAATCGGGGTGTCTGCAGCTGCGCACTGAGCTTGCCTCGCTAAGCGCCGTTTCTCCTACCTCTTTCCCCAGCGTCGACCGTTCATATCTGATGGATCTTTACAGCGATAACGCGGCAAAGTAAATATGTAACTTACCATATTAGTATCTGCGCACTTATATAAAATTTTTAAAAAGCTGTAGTCGTATGCTTTACATAGTGCGATTTTAGGATAAAAGAATCAAGGAAACACAGCATCTTTTGGGGCGAAGCAGTACATTTATCCCTGTGTAGTTTTATAATTCCCTTATGTAATTTGCCAGATTTTTCTCACTGTCACTGTAGGTCAGGCCCTGTACTGGGAACTGGGGTAGTGGGGAGCAGGACAGAAAAGAGTGGGTCTTTATTTACTTACTTTCTAGTGGAGGAGGCAGCCAATAAACAAATAAATAAACTAACACAAGAACAGGTCAGCGAGCACCAGGTAAGGGTCCCTTGGAGACCTCTTCCACAAATGGCCAAGAATGAGGCAGACTCACAGTTATTTCAAGAAGGGCCCTAAGCTCTGCTGAGCCCCTGCTGGGCGCAGTTAGTTTATTTGCCTCATTCCTGCTAATTTTCATCACGACCCTTGGAGTAGGATCACTTTTTAGGTAAAACCCTGAAACTCACAGTAGTCCACTAACTTTTCTGCGATTACCTGTCCAGGAAAAAAGGGTGAACTTCTGAGACAGGGTCTCGCTACACAGCTCAGGCTGGCTTTGAGCTCGCTGTGTAGCCCAGGCTGGCCTTGAACTCGCAATGATCCTCCTGCCTCAGTCTCCCAAGTACTGGGGTTACAGGTGTGTGCCACCATGCCTGGTTCCTAATGAGTTATTTTAAGCAGGAGAAACATGTTTCTATCTCTCCTCAGCCCTTTATACCCAGTTAGCTGTTTTTACATGGTAGATGATTTTATCTCAGAATAAAGTTAAGTCTCAGATTTCCCTGCCCTGTAAAGGCAGAATTTTCTCATAAACAGAGCCTTAGAGTTAAGTTCTGGAGACGCTTCTTCCAAGTGCTGTCCCATTGCCTGACAGCTGCGTGACTTCCGCCAGACTTCCACGAGCTCATGTCACCTTCCTCTGTGAAAGCCAGGATGCTGGCAGGAAGGCTTTATGATCTCTCCTTCCGAATGAGTGGGGTGTGGCTCGTGAAGTTCACTCCGCTTTGTTTTATGCTGCTGTTGATAGTTTCCATAACGTGCATGCGGTTTGTCTGTCTTGGGTGGCTTCCTGTCAGAGGCCTGTGGGGCTGAAGCCTGAGCCCCGTGTCTGAGACCACCCCAGTCCTGAGCGTCTCTCCACTGGGCTGGAGCTCCGCTGGCCTGCAGCATGCCTCTGTCCTTGAGGACACTGGGGCTCAGAGGCTCAGCGTGACTTTAAAGGCTGCTGGAGAAGGACACATATGAGGGATGTATCATTTTCTTTTCTCAGCTGTCTGGGTAAAGACAGCTGAGGCAGTGTGGCTCGGGGGGCAAAGCCACTGTGGAAGACGCCTTGAGAGTGATTGCATTTCAAGTCACAAGATCAATTATGCAGGTTCTAGAAGGTAGATACTATCACAGTAGATTGGTGGCGCAGGCTCAGGGTGATTCACAATGTCTCTCTCCTTGGGCATTAAGCTCATTACCTGAAAATCACTCAGCCTTGGCCTTTAGGGAAACCCTAAGTGCCCAGCCCAGACAGTGGGATACTCTCCCTCAAACACCAAGATCTCAGGATAACAAGCGCTGTTGAAAGAGGAGGGGCTCTGTTTGGGCTGGGCCTCGCTGGTCTCCTCATGACCGGCACAGAAGGTATCTGTAGGTGGATGGTCGTCAGCTGTGTAGGGATCTGGCTATAGAATTGTGGCTTGAATTAGCTCCAGATACTAGATGGCAGGTGGAAAAAGGATCTTGTATTCTCCCATTGGACGCTCCTGACTGGAGGTCTTTTTTTTTTCCCCCCGACTGGAATTTCTGACGGAACAAAATTCACTGGGTGGTCATTTTTGTTCTTGCAGAAGAAGGCCTTGCCTGGCGCCAGGCAGGAGTGGAGGGGGTGCCCTTACACCGTGCTCACCGCATTCCTCTCTGGTGTCTGAGAGGCCCTGCGCTCTGAGCCTGACCAGCCATGTGGGGAAAAGCTGGAACTCGCCCTCAGTGGTGTGTGCTTGAGGAAGCGCCCTAGGAGCATACACAGACACTGGGTGGGGGCTAGCGGAGCCCAGGAGGCTCTAGGCTTCACGGCCAAGGAGGGGCCTGGAGATGAAGTGCTTGAGGAGCCAGTGATCCTGGGCCTGTAGGACCGGCTGTCTTCCAGTCGGGCGTGGGGTGGACAGGGGAAAGGATGAGCAGAGAACCCATTGTGTGCTTTTCCTCTAACTGCAGGGCTAGAAAACAGCTGAGAGGAGCATCATGGCCTCACTGTGGCCCGCTTATTTGGTTCCTGAGCCCTGGCTTTGTGTCAGGGTCACCTGTGTGACAGTAGCTGCCTCTTCCTATCCTGAGTCCTAGGGAGAGGATTGGGGATGGAGTCTAGACAGCTCTATGTGGTACCTGCAAGCTGGGCGTGGTGCACACGAGGAGCGCCTGGGCGGCTGAGGAAGGGGCACTGAAGCGCGAGTATAGCCCGGGCAGCTTCAGGGAATTAGTGAGATGCTACCCCAAAATAAATACCGGAAGGGCTGGGGATGCAAGTCGGTACAAAGCCTGGACTTCAGTCTCTAGCATCACAGAAACGAAACCAGACTCAACCAAACCAAACCAGACTGAACCAAACCAAACCAAGCCAAACCAAACCAAGCCAAGCCTCTATAGATCATCCTTCAAGAATCTACAACATTAGTCCAGCAGTGATGGGCCCTGTTAATCTTTAAAAGTGCCACACTCTCCCAAAAGGGAAAGTGCTAATCTCATGATGCCGCTGTGTGAAAAAAAAGTCCCTTAGATTTATTAGTCCTCTTTTGGAGATAAAAGAAGTTCAAGGGAGGACAGAGATCAAAGCTACACCCTTTTTCTCTTGCATTACGTCTTGTAGAAATGACTCTGAAGGCGTCTGCTGCTTCTCCTTGCTCTTTGCTGGCAGGGTCCAAGCCAAGCCTTGCTTGAAAGGGGCCCTGGAGTCTCATGTGTTGGGTGAAATGCATTCCCTGGTGGGCTCCCCAGTTTTAGCCACGGTCTGTTACAGGCTGCAGAATCTGCTGGACCATCTCACTGAAATCTTCTCAGGTGGAGGCCATGCAGGTGGCGGGACTGACAGAGACTGTGTGTAAGAACCTTCAGGAGCACGGCCGCGTGCTCAGGGGGCCTGACCCTGGGGAAGGCTCTGACGCCGAAGCGTGTTTACACACATTCCCTCGTTAATTCAATTTCCGCGAATTATCTTAAGGAAATAGTTATTAAAATTGACATGGTATAAGTAAGAAGAGAATAATTACTGTCTTTGCAAAATATGGCAATATCTGGAAAAGACATAATTATTAATCATTAAGAAAATGAGAGGTAACTTACTGCAGAACGACTTCATTAAGCGCTCAGCACCAGAGAGGGATTATGAAATTGCCTGTGTGGGTGCAGGAAAAGGCTGAAGGCAGAAAGGCAGGCAAGGAAAGGAACGTTGGGGACCGTGGAGAAGTCCCCACCGGTGCCGAGGGCTGCGTGTGGCCGGTGGCAGGGCCCTCGTGGGCCCGGTTCTGCAGGTGCAGCGGGCAGCCCACCTGGCCTCCTCTCGCCAGCATCCGCTGCCGCTTTATGTGCACCTGATAGGAGAAGAAACCTGTATCCCTGGGCAGTGCGTTGGATGCCTTTGCCTGGAGCTGTCAGGGACTTCGTCCTCGCTCCTCCTGCCCCTAGGAGCAGATGCGCCTGCAGTAAGAGACAGGGAAGCCTAAGGCAGACCGGGACTCCTAGGGGTGCACAGAGAGGCAAAGGGGGGACTGGCGGGCAGGTGCGCCGGGGACGCTTTACCCGGGGAAGCTTTCGGAGTCCTTGAGATGAACTCTGAAGTTTGACATTGACCTCTTCTTATTCGAGTTCATCTTGTGCTTGTTGCAATGGAAAAAAAACAAAAAACAAAAAACAAAAAACAAAACAAAACAAAAAAAAACTTCTGACAATAGAACTGATTTAATTTTAACAATTTGATTCTGTTAGAACATGCCAAGGTTGTTTGTTTTTAAATAAATCCTTTTTATTTTCTGAAGGACTGGAACATTTTGCATGATGTGTGCGTTCTGTATTCGTGAATCACTTCCTGTTAAATTATGGGTAGGATTTTGGTCTTTGTTTGGCGGTCACTTCCTGTCCCCCTCTTTCCCAGCTTTCCCCACAGTGGCGCACCCATGTGGCTCCGACAGTAGCCAGCCTGAGAAGGTCCTGGGAAGGGCGACGGGAACCGCGAGCTGAATACAAACCCGTGCAAGGCAGGGACGTGTGGAGCGTGCTAACCGTTGCACAGAGGTGAACTGAGCACCTGCGATGGCCCAGACACCAACGCTACAGGGATGATAAAAAACAGACGTGACCCCAGCCGAATTGCTCAATAGGCTTGCTAGCTTCTGGCAGGGACCTGTGCGCATTCGCTCCAGGCGAGGGGAATCTGGAGGTCTGTGTGGCACTCCTTAATCCTACATAAGAGGAACAAGACAGCAGGCAACTTGCGCGTGAGCCACGCCTCACCCACACATTAGGTACTATCTTTCTCATCTTACCAGAGGCGGAAGCTGAGGTACCACGAGGATATTTATTTAATGTGCCCGGGACTCCAGGGCAAAGAGCTGGCTGAGGAGAGTCCAGCCCTGGGGCAGCCTGGCTCCTTAGCGTAGGCTAATGTTGCTTACACAGTATTGTAAGCTGTCTGCTCAGAAATGCTGGAGGTGGCTCTTACATTGCTTTTTAAATCTTTTTGAAAACTGTTACTAAGGTAAAGCCTGGTGGTGAAGTATGTGGCTGCCCGGCCAGCACAAGATGGAAGGAGAGTCCCTCAAACTTGTTTTATGTGTTTTTAGTCATAGAGGAAAATGTTCTAGGAAAAGCCCTCTCATCCACTCCTCCATCCATTCAGCAGATTACTGTGCTGGCTGCTGCTGAGCATATGTCATGGGAGACCCCCAGCTTGGTAAGTGTACATAGGAAACAGACAAACCTTAAAGGACAGCATGGCGCGTGAGGCCTGCAGCAGAATAATTACACAGATGAGAAGGGCGGGAAGGGGAGGGAAGAACACGGCTGGAGGGGTTGGCAAGTGGCGGCCCGAGAATGAGCAGGGATTCTCCAGTGGATGTGGGCTGGGGCAGGCGCAGCAGTGTGGGCAGGGTTGTGGTCTTTAGCGTCACTCAAGTGGCTTTCAGCACAGGCCGAGGCAGATAGCTGTGCGCCCCACAGCACAGCGGGGGGACTTCTTCTCAAGGCCTGGGCTGTGCAGCCTCTCTCAGCTGCAGATGGCAAGCAGTAAGAATAACTTCAGCATGTCAGCTTTCAATATGAAGTTAATTATTCAGATGGGTATGCATTTATGTAAGGTACCGTCAGATTGATTAATTATTTTTGTACCAGGAATCAAACTCAGCACCTTGCAATCACCAGGCAGGCACTGTGCCACTGAGCTATGTCCCCACCCCCAGATTAATTTATCGTGTCCCTATAAAATACAGAAAGGTAAACCTGAATGGGTAAAATTTAAAGAGGTATGCTATGTCTGGCTCTGCAAATATTTTCTTAAACATTGGAATGAGTGATGTGTTTGAAAGTGCTCTGGGATGCTTGCAAACTTGACTTAAACCCTTTGTGGCATGTGATTGTAAAGGGCAGGTTCTCAGGTTAGGTTTTTTGATTTCTAATTTTAATCAAAACCAGATGCGTGATAAGGAGATAAAGTTTCAGCTGAAGGAAAGTTTGTTGGAGAAGCTAACCAAATCATGATGCTGTATTTACTGAAACATCAGCACCATGCTCAGATTTTTATTTAAAATTTTTTTCATAGGATTTATTTATTTAACATTATGGAAAAATTAAAACAAAACCTCAAAACAAAATAACAATAGTTAATACCCTAAGCATTGTTGTCTACAAAGTAGTTACTCAGAATGCAAGACATAGGCATAGAAAATTCTTTGAAGGAGAGCAGCACAAACCTTTCTTTTCAATGAATTCAGAAAAACTGGGGAACACCTATCTTTGTGTATGTGTGTGTGTGTGTGTGTTTTTTGACACAGGGTCTCACTATGCAGTTCAGGCTGGCCTTGAGCTCACTTTTGTAGCCCAGGCTGGTCTCAAACTCGCAGTGATCCTGCTGCCTCAGCCTCCTGAGTGCTAGGATTACAGGCGTGCGCCACCATACCCGGCCAAAATTACAGTTTTGAAGTAGCCACCAAAATTATTTTTTGTTTGGGGTCACCGCAACATGAGGAACTGTATTGTGGGGTCACAGCATTGGAAAGGTGGAGAACTAGCGTAGACCCGTCCCTAAAAATTATATATATATATATATATATATATATATATATATATATATGTATATATATATAAATAAATACTAGAGCTGAACTAAAACTGGCCCTTTGAACAGATGGATTAAGAAGCAGCTACAGATTATTGTACCCTGCTACAACAGAATGCACATTCTCAGCAGCACACAGATCTCTCTAAAACAGACCACACTCTTGTTCACAAAGCTCGATTACATAAACGCTAAAGGATCAAAATTGATTATGCAGTGAAGCTAGAAACCAACCACAGTACGAGCCGCAGAAAGTTCATAAACACCTGGAAGCTCAGTAATACATGCTGGGACACATAATGGATATCAGGAAGAATCAAGAGAGAAGTGAAACAATTTTGGAACCGAAAGGTAATGTCAGTACCATACACCAAAACCTACGGGACACGATGAAAGCAGTCATCAGAGGAAAGTTTATTGTAGTCAGTGCTCACATCAGAAAACCTGAGTGAGGGCTGGGGAGGCAGCTCAGGGGCACAAGAGCCTGCCTGGCAAGTGCAAGGTCCTGAGTTTGATCCCTGGTTCTGGAAAAAGAAAGAAAGAAAGAAAGAAAGAAAGAAAGAAAGAAAGAAAGAAAGGCAGGAAGAAAGAAAGAAAGAAAAAAAGAAAGCCTGAGTGAGCTCAAGTAAATAACCTAATGATGAACCTCAAGATACTTGAAAAGCAATAGGATCCTGGTTTGGGGGAGGGGCTCGTAAATATCAGAGCAAAAATTAATAAAATTGAGACCAGAAAAATATACAGGAACCAATGAATTGAAGAACTAGTTTTTGAAAGAATAAATAAAATAGGACTGGGGAGATAGCTCAGTGGTTTAAGTACAAGGTCCTGAGTTTGATTTCTTTCTTTTTTTTTTCTTCTTTTTTATTACTTTTAATAAGAAATTACAATGTAACAGTTTCAAAACATGTTAGTAGAACATTCGCAATAATTGATACAGTGCATATTGTTGTCCTCATTGTAGTTATATAGAACATAGGGTGTCGACATGTTAAATTTTCTAATGGTTACTAGCACAATAGATTTCTCCTCCTTGATCTAAGAGAAGGTAGTTGTATACATAGTCAAATGTTCCATAATTGCAGTGGGTTACTGGCAAAACCAGCAATGTTGGAAGCTGTTGATTAGAGCCTTTTACAGCTCAGCATACTAATCCAGCTTTATGTTTTATGCTTCATGGTTAAACTTTTCTGCTGGGTGGTTAAGGGCAAGTTAAAGCAAGACCTATGTAACAAAACATGTAACTTTTGTATCTCCCAGTGTCAGCCAAATCCCCTCAAGATTTACTTTGGAACCATGTACAGTGCTCTGTGCCTTCAGGGAACAAATAACACCAATTTTCTTCAAACTCTTCAAAGAAATCGAAAATGAAGGAGTGCTTCCAGGCTCATTCCTGGAAGCCACTGTCCACGATCCCAAATGTAGACAAAGACCCAACTAAAGAAGAAAACTACAGGCTGAGATCTTGCATGAATATAGATACAAACATCCTCAACAAGATGTTGGCCAGCAGGGGCCAGGGAGATGGCTCAGTAGAATGAGTGCTTGGCTGGCAAGCACAAGGCCCTGTGTTCAATCCCCAGTATTGGGGAAAAAAAAAAAAAAAAAAAAAAAAAAAAAAATGAAAAAAAAAAAAAAAAAAAAAAAAAAAAAAAAAAAAAAAAAAAAAAAAAAAAAAAAAAAAAAAAAAAAAAAAAAAAAAGATATTGGCAAGCAGAATACAACAAATCTTCAAAAACAAAACAAACAAATAAACAAATTAACAAACAAAATGACCAAGCAGGTTTTCTCTCAGGGATGTAAGCACAGTTCAGCATACTGTATGAAAACTCAGTCAATAAATATATAAACATTACCAACAACAAAAATGAAATCATCGCATCAATAACTGCAGAATAAGATTTAGACAAAATCCCACACCCATTTATAAAAAAAGATCTTGAAGAAAATGGATGTAGAAGACCGCACCCCGTCTGTGAAGAGCCACTTACAGCGAATCAGCGGGCAGGGTCATAGCACATGGGGCAAAGCTGAGAGCACCACCCTGTTCAAGGTAGTGCTTGAAACCCTAGCGGGAGCCATCAACCAAGAAAAGGGAGTAAGAGGACACGTGCAGAGGAGGGGAACCAGAGCGTCCCTCTTTGTAGACGACATGGTCACTTGAAATGTGGCCGCTGAGAACTTTCCAGCTTTCCGGATGCCATTCAGACCTTCTCTGTTCTCTTCAGTAGATGCTTAACATTGTCAACAATTGGTAAAAAGATGGAACATTTTAAAGTAGATTAGGAAATTCTGTGTCTAATATTTTACTGAGCAGAGAGGAGAGATATTTATTTATTTATTTATTTATTTATTTATTTATTTATTTATTGTCTTATTGAGGCAGGGTCTCGCTATGCAGTTGAGGCTGGCCTTGAGCTCACTTTTGTAGCCCAGGCTGGTCTCGAACTTGCATCGATCCTCCTGCCTCAGCCTCCCAAGTGCTGGGATTACAGGCGTGCGCCACCACGCCCGGCTGAGATTTTTATTTTTAAGTGAGGTGCTTTCACCTTATCTGCAGCCATCAACGCAGTGACAGGGAAGCGTTTCCCCAAATATGTGAGTTATCTCTTGCTACAGAGTCAGTCCCCCACCCCCACCCGAGTTAGTATCCCGAAACAGCAGGCGTTTGGCATGCCCAGCTTTTTGGGGCCAGGATTCCAGGTGTGGCTCGGCTGGGTTCTTTTGGCTCAAGGTTTCACAGGCCATGGCTGGGGTATTGGCCCAGCCCGTAGTCCACTCCAGACCAGACAGGGAGGGCCTGCCTTTCCACTCACTCTCGGCCTGTGACAGGCCCGATGCCCTGAGGTCTGCTGGCCAGAGAGAGCGGTCCTTGTCACTGCTGTGGTTTTCCACCGAGACACAGAGTAAAGTGGGAACGGTGGCCTTTGTGCAGCGTGACCTCAGAGGTGACTTTCCCCATCTTCTGTTTGTGAGAGGACCGCCAGGTGCAGCCGATACCAGAGGCAGGGAGTTCCAAGGTCCTGGATGCCCGGAAGGGAGGTCTGAGGCTGCCCGCTGCACCTATTTGCAACATAGCAAATTGATTTTAAAAAGCAGCTACCTCCCGATTCACTGTTAAAATGTCATTTCTACCTCATAGAAACTTTTTAAGTAAATCATTTTTCTGAAAATATTTGCATACTCCTGGTTGCTGCTGGTTACTGCAGGGAAGGGCAGGCCACATGGGATCTCTGTCCTTATGGGAGAAAGGCGAGCGTCCTCTTTCAGCTGGGCAATTCTGTTAGGCCCTGTGAGGCAAACAACTTGTGTACTAGTATGGAGCCTAACCTTTTCCATGTAACTTGGGATTGCCAAGAATCGGCCTTAGAAGGGCTTAATTTTGTGTTATGGCCGGCTCAGCCTGCCGTGGGGATGGGGCTTGTGCAGCATGTGGTGCCAGGGATCGAACTGCTGTCTCTACAGTTGCCTAAGCTTGCCTAAGCAGGCACTTTGGATGGCTGAGCCATCTCACCAGCCCCCAGAGGGGCTTAATTTGATCAAGTTAAGCATTAGTGCCATCCACAGGATGCAATTCGTTCCCGTATGGTGAAGGGGAACACATGAGTGAGGCTGCCTTGCAGGTTCCTCAGGAGGACCCGATGTGTCGGTGGTGACCCTCGAGGGTTAGGTCGTCCTGCACGCTCAGCGGGACCATGCATAAGGGACCTCCTTATTTTCCTTTTAGTTTTGTTAAAAGTTAAGAATAAGGAAAATAAAAATAAATTTTGTTTTCTTCTGACCCTCTGGGGCTTATCGAGTGCACATTTCTTTGGAGACCCATGTTCTAGGCACATAGTTGGCAGCTCGGGATTTAGAGCCTGAAGTTCTACTTGGGTGCCCTGCGCGCGTGAAGAGCCAACTCTCTAAGGAACGTGTGGGCGCTGCAAATGTTTACTCGGAAAGAGAGTGTTAGGGTTTGGGTCTGGAATACCTCCGCAAAGCACATGTGCTAAGTAAGGCCTGGTCACCAGCCGAGGCCTGCTGGGCATCGTGGGGCCTGCAGCAGGCAGCACCGGCCAGAAGGAGGCGTGTGCTGCAAGGGACGCCAGAACTTGGCCCCCTCCCGTGTTCCCTTTGTTTGAACTGAGCTTTGTCCTTCCATCACGTGCTGCTGCCTGGATGTGCTACCTCACCACAAGGCCAGAGGCACTGATGGGGCCACGCGACCGTGGACTGAGCCCTCGGAAGCATAAGCAGGTCGGTTTTCCCTCCTTGGACCTTGTCTTCCCCTCGAGTCCAGCTCCCTGCCACCCCACCTCCACCCCTACTCTCCACACCCTCTGTCCCACTTTATCCAAGGTCCCCAAGTGTACCACGGCGCTCACAGCCCCTGTCTGCTTTCTGCTCTTAAGTTATCTTCAGCATTTTGTCACAGAAAGAAAGCTGACTACGATACAGGGAACACGGAGACATTTACAATTTAGGGCGCTGCTCGGGCAGTGGGTGGATGGGTCCAGCGGCTGGGAGAGAGACAGCGCATAGATGGGGGCCCTGAGGGGGCGCTGGGTGCTCAGCACAGCGGGGGGCGCAGAGACTAGCCTCGTGTAGTGCGGGGCGCATGGGTATGAAGCTGAGCTTCTGTGGAGAGCCCGGGGCTGGAGAGACTTGATCTCACACACACACACACACACACACACACACAACCCTAAAGATAAACCCCCACAGAAATAAAAGTGAGGCATTTCAAAGGTTATGTGCTCTTTTCTTTGACAGTTTTAATGTTTTTCTGTTGAGATAGGCGCTCTGGGCTTGGCCCAAGTTGATCTACAGCTCCTGAGCAGAGCTGTATCTCTCCCTGTCCTGAGGCCAACTCCTGCCCGGCCCTAGGCCTCGCCCAGGCCCCCTCCCCAACCCATTTAACCTGCTCCCCGCGTGCACGCTGCCGTGGGCCCCCCACCCGCTGAAAGCATCTCTTCTCAGCCTTGCCTCCCCGCCCCCCAGGAGCTCAAGCCAGGGGGTGTGGCTTTCCTGGGGTTCAGATAAGGAGAGGAGCCGGGTGCCAGCGCAGAGGGCGTCAGGCTTGGAGTGAGGTGGGGAAGGAGAAGCAGAGCTCCATTTCAACAAGAGGCTCTTTGAGGCCGCGCGGGGCCTCATGTTTCCCAGGCCCAGACGTGCCAGCACTTCCCGAAGCAACAGTGCGTGCCCCGGCCTCTCCCACCACCGCTCAGGGCCCTGTTGTTCCTGCGGCCAAGCCAGGGCGCCAGCCGAGCAGCTGGAGCCAGTGCGCCGCGGGGGCTGCTGTTGGGGTTGGCCCGTCCCGCTGGAGGGGAGCCAGGCGGGGGAGACAGAGGCGGCTAGGCCCCCAGGCTGCGGAGCCGCCCTTGTTCTGCAGCCTTGTCCCCCTGCTGGGGCCCACCTCTCCTGGCGCACGGATGGGGCCTGTTAGGGAAGCCCAAGAAATGGAGCAGTCGCTGCTTCTTGGAAGGTGGGGGAGGAGGCTCTCGGTTGGCGCCACGATCTCGTCCCAACCTCAGGTGCTGACTGCTGGCGCTTATTTACTGGGTGTTTAGGTTTTCAGAGGAAGCATCAATAAAGATATTCCCTGCCTTTAGAATTGGAGTTGTGGCCGGGCGTGGTGTTGCACGCCTGTAATCCCAGCACTTGGGAGGCTGAGGCAGGAGGATCGATATGAGTTCGAGACCAGCCTGGGCTGCCAAAGTGAGCTCAAGGCCAGCCTGAACTGCATAGCAGGACCCTGTCTCAAAAAGCCAAAAAAAAAAAAAAAAAAAAAAAAAAAAAAAAAAAGAC
>PVJA010011489.1:0-12321 GCA_004027025.1 Myocastor coypus
GCCCATTCTTGCTGTCCAGTTGCTGTCTTGTTTTCCACACAGTCTTGATATCCAACCAAGCTCCTCCTAATTCTCTATCCATGCCAACAGCCTCCTTGCCAGTCCATAAATCCTGGCTTGTCTCTGTAGCACCCAGAGTGAAGCTCAACTTTTCTTCTATATTGAAGCAGGCTTGAATAAAGTCTCCTCATCAGTTTAACAAGGGTCCTTTTAACTTTCTCTTCAATGCTGTCCATACCCTCAAACTTTGGCACATGGATTCTGCTTTTCCCTAAGCTCTTCATCCTCTACTAACTGCTGGTGCTGTCAGTGTTGAGTCCTGAGGGATGGGAAGAGACTGTCTTAGTTACTCTTCTCTTGTTGCTGGGACAAATACCTGACACTCAAAATGAGGGAAGGAAAGGTGTATTTAGCTTACAGTTGCTGGAGGTTTCTGTCCATACTTGGCTGGCTCCAAGGCAGAGCAGCTCATGACAGAGAATAGCCTTTCATGGTGACAGCAAAGAGCAAGAGAGAAGGGAGGAGTAGCAGCAGCTCAGGAAGCTTCTTTCCCCTCCTTACGCGGAAATGCAAATTGCCTGCCCCAAGGCAGGTGTAGCACGCACACCCACAATAATCAATCCAATTCCAGAAGCCAGCCCAAGACTGGGGCTTTGGGGCCACACCTATACATAAGCCACCACAGAGAGGAAGAAGCCCTTCTCAGTGGTCTGCTGACCAGTCTGGTGGGTGGGAGAATAAGAGCCTTCCCAGTACTCAGCCTATCTGTTCTATTACTTGTCGCTTCATTCCTTTTGTTAAAGGGTTCTTACCTCTTCTGAGACTCATTCTGTGTCCCAGAAGAAAAAAGAGGGGAACACCCCTCAGCCCTTCATGTGTGACATCGAAGGAAGTTATCCTGGAGCAGTGAGAAACGCTGCTGTGCCACAAAAGGATCAGCCTATACGTGGACTGAAAGATGATCCTCACTTAAAGCTGGTACAAAGAGAACAACCCAAAGGCTACACTGAATTACGGACGAGTGGGGAAAGGTGGTCTGTCTTAGTTACTTTTCTCTCGTTGATGGGACAAAGACCCGATACTCAAAATAAAGGAAGGAAAAGTTTATTGGCTCACAGTTCGTGGAGGTTTCAGTCCATAATCGGCTGGCCCAAGGTTGAGTGGAGCAAGACAGAAAGCATCCAGTTCATGGCAGAGGAACAGCAACAAAATGGTGACAGAGGCAGCCAACCAAACATGGCAGCAGAACAACAGCTACTGCTTGAGTCTGTCTCTCTGTCTCTCTTCATATTCCTATCAGGCTCTCTGCCTTAGGATATCCGCCCTAGACCACACCCATAGTCTCAGCCTTACTCAGACCAACAATCCCATCAGTACTATAACACAATCCCAGGGATCACAAATCAAGTCTCAATCTATACAAGCCATGCTCCATGATTGCATAAGGCTTTGGAGGGACAACTAGACATAAACCATAACATGGTCATAAGGTCAGTGGGGCATCAATTTAAAGCCTAGTCCTCAGGTTCACCTCGCCAGCACTTCATGTTAGCAGGTAAAGTTGGGCAGGAGCCCCAGTCCCCTGTTCTACAAAAATTTCTGCCTCATGATATTTGTTAGATGAATAGATGAGCAGCTGAAATTTTATTTTATTTATTTGGTACAGGATCTCTCTATGAAACAGGACTCATAGCATCCTCCTGTCTGAGCCTCCTCAACACTGGGATTACAGGTGTGCACCACCATGCCAGGTTTTGGGGCCTGCACAGTGTTTCCCGGGGTTCCAGGGGCCCACTCAGCATGCAGTATCAGGGACCAAGCTCTGTTCCTTGCACTTGCCAGACAGGTGCCTTGGCTGTTGAGCTCTCTCCCCAGCCCCCATGGCTGTGTTTCAGGGGGCATCCTCACGCCCTTACTCTCACTTAGTCTGAGGACTTCTGTTGCTGTGAGGTCTGTTTCAGAGACAAGCAAAGCCTTTGGCTCAGAAGGGCTTAGCTTCAGTTTAATTCTCAGTGCTTTATTTTGTGACTTAGCTGATTCTAGTGTATTATAGGAATCCACAACATTGTGTGAATTTGCTAATATTTTATGAGGCAATTATAGTTTTCTCAATTTAAAATATTAAGGCATTTTAAAAAACAAATTTATCTGAGCTAACACATACTTCTGGACAGAATGAAATGCCATTTCTATAGTGAACTAAGAGAAATGAAGAAAACAGGAAATTTGCTGTAATAATAAAGTAAATATTTACACTTAACTTTTATGTATGTTTTACAGAAAAATTTACCCATTTGCAAGTAGAGAGAATGAATAATAAGCTCCCAGGTATTATCTGTCACCTAACTTACTTGCTTGCTTACTTACTTACTTTATTTATTTATTTATATTTTAGAGAAGGGTCTACAGGGTGTTCAGGGTCTCACTACTAGATCAGAATCATAGTGATCTGCCTGTTTACAGCCTCCCAAGAGCTGGGATTACAGGCATGCACCACCACACCCAGTCTCAGTTGCCTTTTTAGCACACCCTGGGGGCAGGGCCTACCCAGCAGGGCTAGTGCTTGCAGGTGCTTTAACCCGATGAGCTATTTGGCTGGCCCTTGTTACTTAACTTTTATAATTATTATATTTTTTCAATCTTATTTTGTCTATACTCCACCCTCCAATTCTTGCCATTCTCTTCACTGGAATATTTTATTTATTTACTTCTTTAGGCTTTTCATTACTCGGTCAGTTTATCTTTATTAGCACACGTGTGTAGCATGCAGTGCTTACATTCACGTGGAGAGTTGGTCCATGGGGAGAACACATTTTCATTCTTTCTACACCCTTTTCCTGCCCTTCCCTCCCTTCTGTTTGTTTCTTGGTCCTTTTCCCGTTTGCAGAGGATTTATCTCAAATTTCAGGTGTTATATTTTAGCATGTGTAAGCTAAGGATCCTTATTTTATATAACACATTATTATTAACCTAATCAGTAAAATTTAAAACAAATTTTTGTAGCTTACATAGTTTTTTCTTAATTATTTTTTCTTGTTTCAGAACTTTTGTTTATTTATTTATTTTTATGGCCGGCTCAGCCTGCCCTGAGGGCAGGGCTGGCACAGCATGTGGTGCCGGGGATCAAACCGCGGTCCCTGCAGCCGCCCAAGCTTTCCTAAGGAGGCGCTTTAGACCACTGAGCCATCCCGCCGGGCCCCTGACTTGTTCTTTTAATTTTTAAAATTTTATTTATTTTTTTTCTTGTTTCAGAACCTTTGTTTGTGTATTCACTCATTTTTGTGGCTGGCACAGCGTGTGGTTCCGGGGATCGAACCGCAGTCCCTGAAGCCGCTCAAGCTTTCCCAAGCAGGCGCTTTAGACCACTGAGCCATCCCACCGGGTCCAGCTTACATAGTTTTTATGTGTTTTTGTTCATTTATCTGTTTTTAGGTTTTTAGAGGAATGGTTTTGATGCAGGAAGACCTCCAATAGGGAGCCCCCAAATGATATAGGGAAAACTGATCTCCCAGCCTGAAAAGTACCTGGGACTTGTTCGTGCTCCGTAAAACCGAAGAAACAGAGGTAATGAGCAGAACATATTTATTGAGAGAAAGAAAGCTCCTGTCCAAGGGAGGGACAGTGAGTGTCCCCAGGAAGCTGACTCTTCCAGGGACTTTTATAGTGCAAAACCATGCGGTGAGGTGGGTCTAAAGTGGAAACCATGGAAGCTCACTTAGGTGGGCATGAGGTGGGACAAAACTATGGTCGACCAATGAGGTTACAAGCACCATTGCTTAGGTAAAATTGACTCAATTCAGTACCAAGTGGGGAAGGGAGTCACATAGCAAGTGGGCATGAATATGGAACAGGTCTCTTTCTGTTGAGGGTTGGGTTACTGACTCATTTAGGCTCTTTTAAGGTGATTGATACCCATTTAGAATATCAATCCCTGATGCACATTCCTAGGGAAATATGTGGCTGCATTTGTTTTTCTTTTGTCTTGAGGTCTGGCCTCCAGCAGGGGTGTCTGCCTCTTGCAAAGCTGCGTAGTCACCTTGTCTTCCGTCTTGTCTCCTGGAGGGCCTGGCCCTGTCTGACTGCCTCTAATATTCTTATCTAGTTTAGCTGCCTGTAACAGTTTCACTATGTAGTGCAGGCTGTCCCTGAATCTGCTTCTACTAGTTAGCCCAGGCTGAGCTTGAACTCATACACAGTGATCCTCTTGCCTTTGGCCTTTGGAGGGCTGTTATCACAGGCCCCCATGCCTGGCAGTTCTTATATATTTTAATATTCATCCAGTATTTAAGTAACTTTATCTTAAAAAATAGTAACTTTATCTCAAAAATAGCAATAGCAACTATAGTTGACTTGACTGAATGAAGATCAAAATAAGGTAGGGTCTCACTACACAGCTTGAACTCTTAGTGATTCTCCTGCTTTCAGCCCCCCCAGCACTGAGATTACAGCATGTGCCGCCATGCCTGCACTTGGTGGCTGGCTCAGTGCATCTGGGTGCAGGGCCAGCACTATGTGGTGCCAGGGATGGAACATCCCCACACCCCCCACCCTGTCTCTACCCTTGCCTAAGCAGGCACTTAGTCTGCTGAGCTATCTTGACAGCCCAAACCAACTGTCTTTTTTTTTCATGGGCCTGGGGTTCAAACTCATGACCTTGCACTTGCCAGGTAGGCACTTGTGCTATGGTGCTATCTCCCTGGCCCCACCAACTGTTTTTGATCTGAAAACATCTACTTTTTAAAAAATCTTTCATTTTGTAGCATATCCTGTTTTCTGTCATGGGACCAAAGAAAAGCCATTGAATGGAAGCTGGATACAGGCAGGTGTCACAGAAGGAAGCTCACAGGCTCGCTTTCCACTCTTTAGTATATCTTACAGATATCATGGAGTTGTCTGAAAATCACTAGTATGGTTCTACAGGATAAATCTTGTTTAGGTGCTCCAGTCTTTGTTCTATGGTTTGGTTTTCTCAATACTTTCGGTATTCAGTACTCACGCCACCGTGTATGGTGTTTCCGCTCCAGGTTACTTGTCTGTCTGCTAATTTAGATCATTTGGAGGTCAGCTCACCTGTAAGAATTTCTATTTCAGACCTGCTGTGGCACTTATTATTGAGACTCTGGAATTTAGACGTACTAACTGTTGGACATAAACAGTTACCATGCTACTATTTAGAAGTGTTAGTTTTGACTAACGGGTATCTTTCCATCCAGATAGGGACTCTGTTGGAACTTTTTCCATGTCTTGTTTGGGTCTGGGAGGTTTAGGGAAGCTATAAATATTTGCTGCCATGTCCACCCTGAAAGTGTGAAAATTGCCATTTGGTTAATGATTTTGTGGCAGCCAGGATTGTCTTGTGTTTATGGTTTAACATTTTTGTCTTGAAGACCATGTGGCACCCACTTAAAATAGGACTGTTTTAGATTGCTGTCAGTCCTTCTGAGTAAGATGTTTGACTTTGTCTCCACAGCTATGCCATAGGGTGCTGGTTCCATGTGGCGTTTTAGTGTTAGTGATGCCTGAAACTCACCAAACAGGTATTTTCACTTTTCTGCTTCCTCTATCCCTTGAGCTGGCTGGGTC
Source organism: Myocastor coypus (assembly GCA_004027025.1). NCBI lineage: Eukaryota > Metazoa > Chordata > Mammalia > Rodentia > Myocastoridae > Myocastor > Myocastor coypus. The sequence continues at coordinate 5,584 of PVJA010011489.1, forward strand.
TCGCCAAGCTGTCTCTGCTGCATGAAGTCTTGCCTCAGTGGGGCAGACTGGCGGGTTTCCAGAGCCACACTTCAGCTGGATTAATGTAGCTATGAGAGGCGCCAGCTGAGAGTGTGTCTTTTTCCTGATATCTACTGAGCTGTCAGCAACACAACTGGCATATTGTAAGGTGGCACCCAAAATATCTAGGCAAGCTCTCAACATGTAATTGTGAGGATTTTGAGTTTGTTAGTCTTGATTCAGCCTGTTTGCTATTCCCAGGAATTACTATTTCAAGGCCTTTTAAACTTGAACAGATTTCTGGGAGATGTGATGTTTTTCTCTTTCCCCAGGGAAATTAGGGAAACATGTGTATGTGTGTGTGTGTGTGTGTGTGTGTGTGTGTGTTCTTGGAGTTGTTACAATGATAACAATATCTGTCTGAGTTGCTATGAAGATTTCAAAAGATAGCCTCGTGAAAGTTTTGTGCATATTTTAAAAAGTTGATGTCTGTTCTTCATGCATATTTTTTTTTTTTTTTTGTCTTTTTGAGACAGGGTCTCACTATGGAGTTGAGGCTGGCCTTGAGCTCACTTTTGTAGCCCAGGCTGGTGTCGAACTCGCACCAATCCTACTGCCTCAGCCTCTCGAGTGCTGGGATTAGAGGCGTGAGCCACCACGTCTGGCTTCTTCATGCATATTTTATGTATTTTTCAAACTCAAACTATTTCATGAGACAGTTTGGGGGGCCAAAGCAACAACAACAAAAAATATGTAAGTGAACATCAATAAAATTCATTTCTTAGAAGATCCAGACTTTGGAGAGCTAGTTCTGTATTTTAGGAGCACAGGACTGAATGCTCATAACAACTCTCAAATTAAATCTGTGACCTACCTGGCATATCCAGATTTTGGCTACATTGTCCCTAAACTTGTGTAGATATGAAGGTTTGATGGCAAAGACCCCAAAGTGTACCTCTGTATTTTCTTTCATCAGCGTTCTGTATCTTTCATAGAAAACAAATCTCCACTGTATTTTGTGGTACTGTTAAAGCCTCTATATTCATTTTTTCATTAAATCATTTGTTTAGTTGGATTATCACCCTGAACTATAGTCTAACAAAACTGCACTTTAAAATCTACCCAGAAATCAGGGAGTAGAGTAAAGCTGTATTCAATGACTCAACACAAACTGTGTTTGGGGCTTGAGTACATTTCAGTTCGTCTTTCACCGCTCATCAAGCAGTGACTTTGCCCTCTGGTAGTGGATGTGGACACCAGTAGTCAAATTCCTGTGTGGATCCCTAGGAAATTTACAGTGGGAAAGTGTGGTCCCTCTCTTGCTTTGCAAAGGATCTTATTATTGTTAAAATTCCCTGAACCATGAATTGAGCCATTTGAGTACTTTATCATCTTCCTTCTGAAATGAAACCTCTTGGGGATTGGTGGGCTGAAATCTTGGCAGGCAGTGGTGTGTGGCAAACTGTTCCCTTCTCTGGCCCATGGGTGAAGGGATTTACTGCTCAAGTAGATAAGATTCAATGCAGTTAGATGCTGTCAGCATGGTCTGGTGTAAATGCAATGTCCTTCCTTGACTTTCCCATAGGAAAAATAAATCTTGTGACGCTTTTATTTCTCAACTATAGTGTCCAAGCATCTTTTCTCACAAATGGTGCTGAGACATTGGCTTTTAAAAGTATGCATTGTGGGAATACTTTAGGACCGTCAGCTGATGTAGGTAAATCATTTGTAGGCCAATATGTTTACAAGTGCATGTGTAATTTAAAAGCAATTCACTCACAGAGAATACAGACTGTATCTATGAGAAAGAAGTATTCCCTGCTTGATCAGTGTTAAGGTTCGTATCAGCATGTACTGAGATTATAGTGGCAGTGGCTTGGGGCATCTCAACAGGGGGAATGGGCAGAGCTCCACTGTAGCCGTTTTGCTCCTGGCTTATTGTCCTTTGGGTTGGTTGAATACTCATTGGATCATTTACTCACTCACTGCTTTGTGTAGGTATTGTGCTGGGTCCTATAGGCACACCTTGGAAAGCAGAGATTGTCACCAGAAAGGTTACAGAAGGATGAGAAAGATGAAATGAACAGATGATCACTACACAGCAGGCAAGGGTGCAGGTGGAAGGACACACTGGAGCCTCCGTGTCAGTGTGGGGAGCTGGAAAGGGGGAGCGTTCTGGCAGAAGCCACCAGGATTTCATTTGGCAATATTTGGTAGCACAAGGCTGCATCGTTCTGCTATGCTTCATCCTACTCTTCAAGGTTATGTTCTTGTTTCTCTATGTTCTTCTATATTAAGTTTGTATTATTGTTATAATAATTATTATTATTTTATCAAATTCCAAATTTGGGCTACTCTGAAGTTACTTCAGAGACAATCATCATCTTTATTGTGTTTCCTTGCACAAGAAAAAAACAATTTTCTCTGTTTTTTGCATTTTTAAAACAAAATTTGTGAGCAGTTTTTCAGAATATGCCCTATTTTGGACTTGGTAAATTTATTCCTAGGTAAATTCCTGTTTTTTAAAATTGTGATCATAAATGTCTCACTATGTTTCCTAATTTGATTAATGGCGGTCAATAACAAGGATAGTAGGTTTTGTGTGTTTATTTTCCACCTGGACATAAAGCAGTTCCACCAAGCACAGCTGACTCTGTTTCATGTACATGTTGCTTTAGGTTAGATTCCCAGGAGATAGATTTGGAGACAGAGAGCTTTGTGCAAGAAATTTATGGGAATATTCTCTCAAGAAAACACCCATGAAGGGTGAGGCAAGCAGGACTGGGAAAAGGAGACACAAGCCCAGAAAGGCTTGAGGAACTCCAGAGCCGGACTGGTCCTTCAGAGTACCCTGGACTGAGACAAGGGAGCCAGGCCTTTGTGCTCCCAAGTTGATCAAGCAGTGCAGGCCCAATGCCCAAGCCTTGTACCCCTACCAAAGGGTAACCTGGGGCCATCTAGGTCCCTTCAGCAGAGGGCAATTCTCACAGTCCTTGAAAGTCAGTGCTCCACATTGTTAAGGAACTGAGATCTGAAGTCCTGAGAGGGACAGTCGTTGGCATTCCATAGCACCCATCGCCCTGGTACTGGAACTAAGTGGTCTCAACCCCTAAGTGACTACCATCAAGGACACTGACTATGCCAGTGAACTCAGCGAGTCAAAAACACCTGGGTAGCTGCTCTTCCCATTTCTCTGACAAAGACTTGGTATTTAAATTTAACTTTTAAAGATCCACAAAATCATCTCTTAGTGAACATAGATTGTTTTTTGGAAAATAGACACAGTTCATTTTGAACATATTGTGATGCACTTGGAGTGCTCATAATATACATGTATGGTATATGAAAAGTTACCAAAATAGTGTAGTAGTGTTTCAGTCCAAACACCACTGGGCAGAGTTTTGAAATGCTTTGACTACTCCAGAATTGTTGAAAAATTCCAACATCCTCAACAAACACTCAGAGGGAGTCTTCAAAAGATGGATCTTTCTTTGTTTCTGTCCCAATCAGATGCACTCGTATTTAATTTAAATGAACTGGAATGCACCCACGTTAAGTGTGGAATTGATGGGTGATCACCCCACAATGGTAGGACATTTCCACCATGCCCTTGTCAGTCAGCCTCCCGCCTCTGTCCCCACTGCATTCTTAGATACTCATTGATGTGCATTCTGTGATGATAGATGAGGTAAATAAATTCCACATACACAGACTCATGCTTGATGTCTTTCATTTGGCATAATATATTAAAATATTTCTATTGATATATAGTTTACACTCAGTATAACTCACTCATTTTAAGTATACAGTTTGGTGACTTAAAAATGTGTACAGTCACATAATCATTGCTACAGTTAAGATGAAACATTAAAGATCTCCATGGTCTCCTTTTAAAATTCATTCCTCTTAGCAGTTAATCCTGTAGTATGCAACTTTGTGCCTGCTGTTATAATTATATTACATTTTTCATATCAGATGTCATTTAAAATCATACTTTTTGTTATTGTGTACATGTTTTCAATATAGTTTTTAATATATGTGCAAGATTTTAAAATGTTAATGTTTGAGCCTCAAAGGCTTTTTTTCCCCCTAATCTTTTATTTACTAACTTACTTGGTACATTCAGGGTCTCATTACGCAGTTCAGACTTGTAGTGATCCTCCCGTCTCAGTCTATCTAGTTGCTGGGGTTTTCCAGGCACGCGCCACCACAGGGGGTTTTGAGCTGGCAAGGCACGCAGTACTGAGGAGGGAACTCAGATCCGTGCACTTGCCAGGCAGGTGCTTAGAACGCCGAGCTATCTCCCAGCCAAGTCTTCAGCTTTTCTAAGGTTCTTATCTGCCAACTACATTATTTCTGTTATTTCTGGGTCTGTTCCTATTGCTAATATTTTCTCCTGGTTTTATTATTTCTTTACACGCTTTGTGAATTTGACTGTGTGTTCGGCACCGTGAACTTTGATTGTTTGGTGCTTATTTCACCGCACTCTGTTCACAGTTGCTTTTCTAAGCGGTTAAATTGCTTGGGATAAACTGTATTTTTTTTAAAGATTTTTCTTGCACTGTTGAAATGGTTGTTATACTGCTCCACAACAATAGCTTTTACTTAGTGATATTTAGCTACTCTGTTTGGCATCATAATTTTTGATCATAGTTATCTGTGCCTTAAAGCCATTTTTTAAAGGTCAAAATGAGGAAATTCTCTGATTTTTAATATTATTTACAATTTTTGGTGTAGGTACAAATTTCCTTCTGTGACATTTTTCCCTCTACCTGAAGAACTTGTTTAACACTTCTTAGCAAGTAGTAATCTTTCAGGTTTTGTTTCCTTCATGTTTGCAAGATACCTTCTCTGGATATAGAAATCAGGAGTGATAGTTTTTTCCCCAGTACTTTAATGATATAGTTCTATTGTACTGTGACTTGCTTCCCTCCTGCCCCTTTGGTACCAGGGATTGAACTCAGGACCTTGAACTTTCCAGGCAAGGGCTTATTCTACAGAGCTCTCTTCCCGGTCCATTTGTTTTGTTTCTAACAAGAAGTCTGCTGTCTTTTAATCCCTATTCCTCTACTCAATGTGTATTTTTCCCATACTTCTTGCTTGGAGCAATTTGATTATGATGGCACTGCCATTTTTTTAAAAACTTTTTTCATTTATATCATGACCCTAATTAAAGTGTTATCATTGGTAGCTTTGTAATTCTTTTTTTTTTTTTAATGTATTTGGCTGTTGCAGGGTCTCACTATGCAGTTCGAACTTGTGATGCTCCTTCTGTTTTCAGCCTTCCCAGTGCTGGGGTTATAGGAGTGCACCACTAAAACTTGCACTCTGACCAGCTCAGCCAGCCCTGGGGGCAGGGCTAGTGCTGCTGCATGTGGTGCCAGGGATTGACTTACCTAAGCTTGCCTAAGCAGGCACTTTGGTCTGCTGAGCTATCTTGCCAGCCCTAGTTTTGTAGTTCTTGACTGCTAGTTCTGTTTCTTTTTCTTTTTTTTTTTTTTTTGTACTGGGTACAAACTCAGGGCCTGTGCTTGCCTGGCAGGCACTTATGGCTGAGCTATCTCCCTGGCTCCCCTATTTCTGTCACTTTTGGGTTGCTTCTTATAGACTGTTTTGCATGGTTATGCATTATATGTTCCCTTTTCTTTGCATGCCCAGTACTCTTGACCAAATATCAGACATTAAATTTACATCGCTAAGAGGTGGATTGTATCATATTCCTTTCATGATTTAGGACTTTTGTGGCAGGCAGGTAAGCTACTTGCACCTTAGTTTAATACTGTTTATGTTTTATTTTTAAAAGACAGAGATATATTAGCTTTTACTCTATGTTAGTGTTATTTGCAAGACAAGGTTCAGGGCCAGACAAATAACTCAGTGGACTAAAGCACCTGCTTAGGAAGGAAGAGGGACTCAATTGAATACCTGGTGTGCCGTGCCAGCCCCATCCCTGGGGTGCGCTGAAATGATGATTGATACTGGACGCAGTGGCGTGTACCTGTAACGCCAGCTCTTGGGAGGCTGGAAACAGGAGGCTCACTATGAGTCCAGGCTGTGTAGTGAGACCCTATAGAACCTGTACTAAATGCATTTTTTAAAAAAGACAAGGTCTTCCTGGGATTAAACATTTTAATTATTGTCACCAAATATCCAATGTGTTCAGCAAGGTGCCTTTTGCACCTCATGAGACTTGGAACCATTATCAACCCTGTGTGAACTCGGAATGGTCTGTGTACAGTTCTCTGCTGACTATTCCTTCCCTGGAAGTTGTTTTCTCTCTGCTTAAAAGTTTTCATCTTGCACATGCACAGATTTGTCTTCAGATAGACTTTAGAGAAACCCTAGGCAGATTTCTGGAGCTCGTTCTTTGAAGGGCTCCTTCCCAGGTAACTCCTCAGAGTCACTTCTCTTTCTTCTCAACTCTGTGAGATTGCCCGGCCCCAGGCTCATCCCATCACCTTGCCCAGATCCAGAAAATTGTTGAAGGCAGAAAGCTTATCAGTGGTGGGGCTCCTCGCACTTGTTTTCCTTTTCTCAGGAAGAACTGCCCATGAACTGCTTTTTTACAATGTCTCAGAATAGTTACTTCCTATATTTTGCTTAGTTTTCTAGTTGCTTATAGTTGGTTGGGCATTCTAGATTCTCCCAATGTAGCTTTTACATATTATTTTAAAAAGTATATGCTAAAGTAAACATCATCAGGGTTTAAAATTTATTTTATGATAAAAATTTCATTCT